>OX328123.1:141476270-141613770 GCA_946811695.1 Gonocerus acuteangulatus | reverse complement strand
CTTACGTTTTTGAGTTCATATGCTTGTAGGTACTTGTTTTATATTTTTCTTAACATACGAAAACTAATGAAACCATTTTCAAGGCGCTATCTCTAACCGTTCCTGAAAAAAGTGGCATTAATGTTTTTGTAAGGCATTATTTTTTTGTGGGCACTTAGAATCGCGGGATTCAATTGAAATATTTTCTACATCTTGGAAATTAATCCCAACTAATATGTTTAAATATTGGTTATATTTGGAGTTAAGGAAGTATGCGAAAAAAAATATTTTATTAATAGACATGAAAAGTGTTCGGATCTTCACTAATACTTATAATTCTCACAAATACTTATATCCAGTTACTAAAATATCACTTTCCTCAACCAGGTATATTCTTAAACTTGGCAATGTTTAGTTTTTCTCTAAAGATAATTTCGGCCCAAAAAAAAAAAAACATTGCCAAGTTTAAGAATATACCTGGTTGATGACCAGGTAACTGGATATAAGTATTTTTATTGTTGTTTTTAAAGGTCAGTTGAAGTGTCTTTACTGTTCTTAGTAAGTAACTATGAGGTCTTCCAAGTAATGAACTTGGACATTTCTTTCTTGTATCATCTCTTGTATTGGCAAATATTTTTGGTTGAAGTAATACACCAACTCATACTACTTTTTTGGAGTGTAGAATGGTAAGGCGTTTTGGGGGGGTTTTAGGAGGGGATATTTTTGAGGAAGGGAGTGTTTCTTTGTGGGGGCAGGAACTTGGCCTCTATTTCACATTTATGTTTTTTTGGGGATACTAGTTTACTTGAAAACGTGACCATTTTTTTAAAATTAATTTGACGAAATATAAATTATTGTTTGACGATTGTATTTTTTCTTTAATCTACTCTATACAACAAATGAATTGGTGAAAGAATCATGTCTATAACATTTTCTAAAGACGACGTATAAAATAAAGCATTTTCAACCTGTTTTGTTTTATTTTTCGGCTCCTAAAGGCACGTTGGACGGAACGCTCGGACACGTGTCGACTATTTTTCGTTGCAGAATCACCAGAAAAAAATGGGCCAAATTGGTGACCCCACGATTCTATACTCCCTTGTTAGTATGTTTATCTTTCAAGGTATGAAACACAAAATAAATAAAAAGTTAGTGCTATTTTGTAATTTTAAAAGGGCCATTTAGGTAAAATGCGCTATAAAAATGTTCTTCATTAGACAAATTTTTTAGATCGAGTTTCGTCAATTAAAACAAATATTTCCGATGCTATCGTGTTCACAATCCAAATGCTTTGCAATATTCCCCGAATGATTAAACTACAGATAATATTCATTGCCATATATTTCACAAGTTTACACGAAGAAAATAGAACATAATTAACAAACAGGAAAATGTAACCAAATTAGGCGCGTGTAGTAGATTTGCTTCATTTGTATTTTAAATATTTTTCAACAGCTGTTCAACTCCGGGAAGGGTTTGCGCAAGTCTTTCAGTGAAGATATTTTAGTTATTGATTTCTGTTTTTTTATTATAAGATATTGTTTCCAATTTATTTAGTGATTATAAATATTAATTTAATACTAGATAATCGAAGAGATTATTTTTTTTAGAAAGATTTATTATGGTTAATATTACTAATAATAGATCTTTTTGTGTCTTAAGCGATTATTAAAAATCAAGACGTTTTAATTATATTTAAAAATTTATAAACGTTTATGATTTTTTTTTTCTCCATCCCTTACACCTTTATCGGAAAGGAGTCTGAGAATGAAATCATATGTTTCCCAAATCCCGGGGACTAGGTTACGTCAGAGCTTAGTGCAAGCTTTTCGCAGCTTTTATAGAAAGTAGGGCTCTTATTCTTTTCGAATTTAGGCCGATCCTTGGAATGAGTGTTACTTTCATTAATTTATTCCTGTGATTATTTTTTAATTTGTAATTTAATTTCGATAAGCAGCTGCTAGCTGAAGTGTAGAAGATGTTATCCTTATCGCGATTAGGCCTTATCGGGCAAATCCAGAGGTACTATTCATTTTTTTTTTACTTTTTAAACTCAAGATTATTGACATTAATTACATCACAATTTGATAAGTTATGTCATAAATTATCAATTCTCTATAATATTTATCCAATAACTATCTTACTGTTTCAATGATGTGTGATATCTCAAAATCACTATTGCTGCAATATTTTTATTTCTTGTAGCAACATTTTGTAGTTGATTTATTTCTAAATATATAAACAATAATAAATATTCCTTGTTAAATATTTCCCAACCCTTTGTACACATGTCTCATGATGATGTGTTATTATTCTTTACTAATTGTCAAAAAAAAAAAATGAAAGATGGATTGTGACTCTCATTGTCTAGCTCTTAATAAATTGACCTATACAACTTTATTCTATCTATTTAATGTGTATTTACTTTAGGTATTCTAAAAGATGTGCCTCTTCGATTGTACGTGAACCAAAAATTGATGATTTCACAGTGAAAAATGAGCCTGTACTTTGTAAGCATTTAATTTAATTAACCCTTCTTGTTTTTTATCGAAATTTTTTTTTTATGTCCAGTCTTGTATATGACGACTAATCTTTGTACCCTATTTACATTGGCTAACTTAGTTTTTGTGTTTTATTCAGCCTATCTTCCTGGAAGCCAGGAAAGGAGAGATATTGAAGCAGCCTTAAAGAAAGTAGCCGCAACATGTGAAGAAGTTCCAATTATAATTGGTGGAAAGGAATACAGTACAAAAGATGTCCAGTATCAAGTGATGGTAATTAATTAAAATTTGTACCTTCTTTTTTATTTTATTTTTTATTTAAATGCATTTATTATTTTTCTTGTGATTTGTAACAAAAATAATGAATACTCTAAATGCAGAGGAAGGGAATATTAAGAGCATTTATAACTTATAATCATTAAAAAATTATTTTTGTTAAAGTTGCTAAATGACCATTCTATCTGGGAACATTTGTAAATGAAAAAAAAAAAGAAGAAAAATGGAATTCTAACATTCTTGATGAACAGAAACTTCCATTTTTTTTTGGACATGTGCCAGTCTCCTGGCTTCTTTTACTATTTGTCTATATTTGTGATGGGAACTATTTTTAATAATAGAAAACATTTAGAATCATATTATTTTTAGCAACAATTTTTAAAGTGTTTTAGTAGTGTAATTATGATGGTTGAGATTATACAATGGACATTAAATGTGTGATATTCATAATCCAGGCTGACAAGAGATGAACAAATTTTTGAATTACTTCTTTATAACCATATTTGAATTACTTGAAGTAAATGCAAACGTTAAATTGGGAAGGAATACATTTTTTAATCATCGCAGACAATTTTTATTTTAAGGAAGGATTTGATAGAAAAGTATTATTCCTATCTCACTAATGCCCACTCATCTTTTCCAGTTTCAGTTCATCACAAATCTCAATTCCAATATTTTAATAAGGTTTCAAAAATAAAAAAGAAAGGTTAATGATCAAATTGACATTTATCTCCCTAGTTATGTTATCAATACTTGTACCAATTACTCTTATCAAAAGAATCAAGTTAATTGCAAAAATGTATTATCGTTTATTCTTCCTCATTCATTTTACCCCAGTAATACATTCGGCTCCCAACACTCGGTTATCACCTTGGTCTCCTATTTTATTTTTATATTTATGGAGCTAAAGTGGTATTCAGCTAGTCTTATATATGACCAGAATTTTAACAGAATATTTAAGTCATTTGTATTCACTTCTGAATAAGGTATTGTAAACAAAAAAGTCTGACTCGCAGGAACTGCGTCATCTTAGCGCGGTTTAATAATACTTATTTGGTGTCTAATTTATTTAGGCTTTTCTATACGCAGAAAGTAGGCGTAGCATGGCACGCCGGGTAACGGCTAGTATATATATATAAATAAAAAATCAGTCCCGTAACAGGCCACAAGGGCCCAGAGGGGCAGATACTGTAGAGGTATCTGATTCTTGACCATACGTCACACTAGGGAGATAGTGTGGTCAATACTATGCTCCGGCCACCTGATTTTCCCCTTGGCTGCTTCGACTGCTAGAGTCATTAGCACCCAAGGTACCCATTATTAATTAAAGGCTGGGTGAGCCTAGGGACGATCTGGGACCCCAAATCCAACCCTCGAACGGCAGCACTAGAAGAAAAAATCTTTAGTGCGTGCTCGGGTTTTGAACCTGGTCCTCCAGTTCATTAGTCGAGTGCTCTACCACTGAGCTAACCTCGCCCCCTATATATATATATATATATATATATATATATATATATATATATATATATATATATATATGTATATATATATTTATTTATTTATTTATTTATTTATTTATTTATTTATTACTCTAATGTTTACTATTTACAATTGTCTGAGCATTATAAAACAACTAAAGTAAAAATGGTTCTAATGAGATTTTCAATAGACTGATCTCAGACGGAGAAATCGGGGCTTAAAATTCGAAAATGTTGGTTTCGTTCCTTTGAACGGTTTTGACTATATTTTCCTTAATCTTTAAAATAAATATTTCATTAAAACAACATAAGTAATTGAGAAACGTGTTTGTATAAGAGTTTTCCTCCAATTCCTTACAAAATGAGCAGAATCAGGTGTGAGCAACTTTCGCTTCATTGTTTTTCTGTTTTCCTCAGTTTTTAACTGGTTGTTGTTTTTTTAAATTACATTTAACAGTAAAATTTGATTTTAACAAAACAAGTTACGTAAATGAGAAACAAATTTGTAACAGAATTTTCTTTAAGAATGAGCGAGGGGCGTTGCGAGTAATTTCCAGTTGCATTGTGTAGTGCTAGTTTCCTGTACATTGTGGCGCCTAAAGTTCGTTTTTCGGTTACATTTCTCACGAAATATCAAAACGAAGTATTAACTGTTTTTATTCCAAGCTCCGAAGTGGCACTATGTATAAGAACGGGAACAAACTACAATGAGGCAGTCCTGCGAGTCGGGCGTTCTGTTTCTGGTGCCGCACTGACCAGCTGATCGCTTGCCTCTGCTGTGGCCCCACATGCAAGTGTTCCATTTGATTTTGCTGTTTGTTAACATCTTTTGATTCTGGTGTGAGCACTCTAACCCCAAACCCGCACCAATGTTGTGGCTACTCATTTTCTTCACGAGGGTGAGGATTCCTGCCAGCCGTCAGGAAGACAATTTTTACTACAAGTTTACGGAACTTTCGAACCAATTTCACGCATAACATTCCATCATCCAGACTGAAATTGTTGTTGCAATGAATCCATTTTTTGTAAAGGATTTGAGGCTTTAGACACTTTAAAGTGAATTTATTTTATATTTGAAAGAAAAAAAGCTTCAAATGTGGCAGTTGTTTTAAAAAATTGGACAAATGTGGTTTTTTTTCTACAAAAAATGGACCAAATATGGCATTTTTATGTGGTGCCGTTGCAATATGGCATTTTACAGGCACTGCTCATAATACAGGGAGAACTGCTGGACAAGTCAACAGAACCTGGGGTACGGCTCTTTCTGACTTGTGAAGTCATCTGCACCCAGATCATGGCCTCTCTTGACTTATGCAACAGTCACCTGCACTCATGTTGTGCCAACAGAACTTTTAACATATTTATTTATTTACATCTTTCTCATAGAAACAATTTGAGGTCTCTTTTCAATACCTGATCACTTCTGTTGCTTAAAACAACCTTGAGATGATGATATTGTTCTTTATCATTGAGTTTCTTATACACTTATACATCTTATTCAATTTAATAAAAAAATAATAATTACAACATATTTGCTTAAAGCAAAGTGAATAATATTGGCAACTAAAATATTTAAAAGACAAAATAATTCCAAAGAAAAGAAGTATAAAAACTAAAACTTCATGTATAATTCCCCTGAAGAAGGCATGATATAAAGATTTCTTCTTTGAATATGACAATATCTGCACTATGGCTGCAGTGATGAAAACCATTATAAACCATATATCTTTCTTTAGAAAGTTACTCACTTAGGTAACTCGGAATATAAAACTAAATGCTGAGGGACGAGTTGACAGGAAGGCATTTCCGGATACTCAAAATGTCAAAATACTTGATATATTTTGAGCACCTTCTCACTTGCAACTTGATATTTTGCAGTTTGATCATTGAATTTTTTCCTGTTTGTTATTACGTGTTAGACTCCTCCGAATTTAGCCATTGAACTCAGTTACAACCCTATATATTTTTTGTCAACACTTTAAAAATTATTCTTTATAAAAAGCAGTTTCTTATATACTAACATATTATTTACAGTACTTACTTTATCATGTAATTTTTTTTTATGACTTTTTTTTATTTATTTAAATGAACATTATAATTTTAATATTTTTTTTGTTTTTTTTTTTTTTACAGCCTCACAATCACCAACATAAAATTGCCAAATTCTATTACGCTACACCAGTAAGTAAAAACAAAGTATATATGCGAGTAACATTTTATATTGAAAAGAGAGTAATTATTCTTATTATTCAGGAATTGGTTCATAAAGCAATAGACACAGCCGTAGAGGCTCAAAAAAGTTGGGACCTGGTTCCATTAAAGGAGAAGATAGCGATATGGATGCGCGCTGCAGACTTGATGGCCAGCAAATATCGGCAGACATTGAACGCAACAACAATGTTGGGCCAAGCTAAGACTGTTATTCAAGCAGAGATTGATTCCGCTGCTGAGCTGATCGACTTTATCAGGCAAATCACACTTTCTCACATTCTAATCGTCGTATGTCGTTCCTTATCCGTTTTTTAATTATATATATATTTTTTTTTTTTGGTATGCAGGTTAATATATTTTTAGTCAGTTATTAATTAAAATTACAAATTAATTATTTTACTTAACTTTCAAATTCATCACTCTTTATTTTTCCATTTGTATAATTTTCCTGCTTTGCCATAGAATTAATGATTTCCTTTACAAGTTTAACATTAAAATTAAGTGTTCTTTATTAGTTTTTTATTTGTTTTCTTTAATGCTTTTTTCTTTTTACGTAGTTCTCAGCCAATGCTTCCATGTTGGATCTAAAACTAGCACCAGTTATTTGCATATTAAATTTTAATGCTTTTGTTTAATGCATTATTTATATAAATTTGAGAGCTTTTTGTTTGCAGTTAATAGTATTCTATGGTGCTAATGACCTCAGCAGTAGATGCACCAAAAGAAAAGGAAAAAAAAAAAAAAAAATAGTATTCTATGTCCTCGATTCCTCTGAAATATTAACCTTCATGAATAAATTGAGTTGATTTTTACTCTTGCCACAGTGAGATTGGAAGAAAGTAGGGTCCAATTACATCCTGATTCGTCGATATTATTCATTATTGTTATATTACAATATTATATTATATTCTGGGGGTTACAGTTTATCAAATTGAAACAAAAGTTTCATATGTTTTGCTCAAAGTTCTTGATTTTACCAACTAGTCATCTTAACCATCAGCTTATTAAGTGGAAATGTGTTCCTTATACCAGTCTAGTTTTTTGAAACTTTCATATGTATTTTGGCTTTGGAGTTAACCAAAAATATATTATAAAATCACATATGAATTAATTAATAGAAGTATTGTGTATTTATTAGCTCCACATGTATCTTGGCATTGACATTGGAGAAGAAGAATTTCCGATCTTCGGCGTGAGATACTTAATGCTCTAAGGCTACAGCTATGGCAGTCTATGTGTTTATGTAATAAAACCAAATAAATTTCACTCCTGTAAAAGCCATTTTGTTCACAAGGGCGTTCGTAAGCTTTGAGAATACCTTATAATGTATTCACTTCATTTTAGTATACAGATGCTAATTTCTTAAATAAACTAACAATAATTGTCTCTTTTTTAAGACTTTCCAAAGTAATGCAGGTATTAAGGTTGCAATTATGAATGAATTTTTGAAACATATCGTAAAATTTTCATCGATTGTTACCCATTATATTATACATATTACTCTTTTTTCAATAACTAATTTCAAAACAAATAAAATGTATTTATTTATACTCTGCTTAGTTGGTGATGAACATCAAACAAATATTTGACTCCTATCTGAGCCCTCTTTCAAATAGGCACTAGAAAATGAAAAAGAAAAAAAAAAAACTACAAAAACACATTTAATTCAAAACCTAAGTTTTTCAAACATTGTTTACAGTTTTTGTTTCTTTGTTTCTAGTTCTTCAAAAAGTATGTATGTACTCTCCCTTAGACTGTTTTGGCATTGATTTGTATTACAAGCATGTTGTTGTACAGTCTTACAGTCAACAGTTGTCTTGAGATAGATACTGCTTCATACTTAACTACAAGATTAGTAAATTCAACACTTTCCCTTAATCGAATAGTTTTAGGAACAAAATTCTGATGGCAAAGGAAATATCAATTAGCAAAAGCTGATTGTTAGGGAAAATTGATAGGCGCTTTCCCTGGATGTCGACTCCTTACTTTGTCCATGGATATTTTGGTTGCATTACACTAAGCCATATTGAATCGCTTCATAGCTTCTGCAAATGTCTTATAATCATCCTCCGCAAGAAACACCTCTGCAACTGTGACAAAATCATTTAGGTAGGAGGGTTTTTGACATTTTCGCGAACTTCTTCGGGCGTCTGGTTCAATTGCATTCTCCTCATCATCTTCAGATGAAGATGATTCCGATAGAACTGAGTTGGGGTCTTTCCCCCCCAACTGCAGGAGTTCCCATTCTAGGACGATTAAATTGATTCTTATTTGTTTTCTGAACCAACTTGCTTTTGTTGTTGTTTTATACCTCCAAAATTTCACCTACACATTTAATGCAGATATAGGAGCGATATTTCTCTCATGAAGAATGAACGCGGACGATATATCGTCGCTTGTTTTGCTGTAATTTGCCTTTAGAAGTAGGTAGCTTGATTTGAACGTTTCAAGCCGTTTGGGGAGAATATGAAGGACTCGACACGAAAAGAAGCTCTAAAAGACTTTCAATGGTTTCGATTTTACGAGTCTTTAAGCCAGCAGAAAAATCCCAATGTTGGTTTTTAATACAAGCTAAAATCGACGGAGTGTCTTCGTTATCAGTCCATTCAATGCAAAAGAAATCTAGACATTGACGAAAAAGTTGGTCTTCAGCTTTATTGTCAAATTCATTCGTTAAAATTTCCCAAGCCTCACTAGCTGATAGACGGCCCAAAATTCGTTGGTAAAGCTCTTCATTGACACACTGGGATATAACTATTTTAGCTTCGGCCGCGGTTTTGTACCAAGTTTCTAGTTTTTAAAATATTGTTGACAAGTTAAAGCAATTTGTTATATTTGCAAAGGATGGTCAGGAATACTGTATACACCTACAAAAAAAGGCTTTGTCACCTTTCATGTAATCTACTGCGCAATGCACTCATCAAGGGGGTATTAAAACTATAAGTGAAATCAAAATTCTGGAAGCTCCTAAGTGGAAATTTTATATCCATGACCACTGATCTTTAAATGCATTTGTATGATACCATCAACAAATGGTAGTTGATGTGACATTTGAAACATGGGTTCTATGGTTTGATGTGGCACAGTACAAAAAAATTAAGTTTTTTTTTTTTTTTTTTTTTTTTTTTTAGTTTAAGTTTTTAGACTTAGGTCAACCACATGTGTCAGTATGTCTCAGCTAGAAGACTCCTGTGATCTTATCTATTTCCAAACAGCTAATCTTGAGATTGGTTTTTATACTCATATTCTCCCAATATATACATATGATACGACTACTGAAATCTCTTGCCAATACTTCTTGTTCATAGATTGAGACGAAAAATAAATAAATAAACATAATAATAAATAAATTAAATATGACGGATTAACTTAGTTCTTTCGAGGAAAGTAAATAATTTAGATATGTGATTTGAGTTCTTTCCCAGAAGTTCTCTTAGGTCAGTGGGCAAATCTAATTGATCTCTTTCTTTCATGTAGGCCCTGCATTCGGTGAGGATATGTTTTACAGTTGAATGTACGCTGCAGAACTGACATATTGTTGGTGTTTCCTTTGCCATAAGATAGCCATGCATCAGTCTTGAGTGTCATATTCGTAGCCTGGTCAACATTACTTCCTCTCGCCTTCTGTCATGTATGCTGCTACTCCATACATCTAGTTTTCTTTTATTTCATGTAGCTTTTCTCCTAATTCCATACTATTCCATTCTTGAAACCATTTATTAAGTTTACAAACACTGCACCAACATAACTTTTGTCTACTGAGGTCTTAATAAGTGAAGAAACTTTTGAAATGGTGTACTTTTAGTGGATTAATCACAATT
Source organism: Gonocerus acuteangulatus (assembly GCA_946811695.1). NCBI lineage: Eukaryota > Metazoa > Arthropoda > Insecta > Hemiptera > Coreidae > Gonocerus > Gonocerus acuteangulatus. The sequence goes on along the minus strand of OX328123.1, from coordinate 141,603,504 downwards.
TAGTTAAGTTTCAAATACGCCACAGTGGGCCCACTTAGGAATTTTTCGGGTGGATTCAGTATCATACAATACCTGACCCGCAAACCTAACCGTTGATAATGTAATGAGGTCCAAAATCAAATAGAAGGTTATTGGACAAGGCTCGGATTAGTGGGGATGCAAAGAAAGCCAGAAGTCTGCTGATGCACACCCACAACGCTGGGCCCACAGAACACATCTCCCGGACGCATATGACACGATGGTGGCTACTTTACACAACTTTTTTTAAGCGATATTCTAGTAATCAAAGTTAGTAGGAACATCAAAATTCTCATCCTCCTGAATTTCTCTCGATCCCATCAATCACTCACTCTCTCTTCCTCACACATAGCGTTGATCTTCTTTTTCAGTCCTTTTTTTCTACACAATCGGGTTTTCCTTATCTCATACAAATCTTATTACTTTATTGTGCAATTTTGTGTTTCAGATTGAATGCATATTTTGCCAAAGAGGTGTCCAAGTATCAGCCTATTAGTCCTGACCCGAACACTACGCTCAACACCATGAGGTATCGAGGACTTGATGGCTTCGTTGCAGCCGTGTCTCCTTTCAACTTCACTGCTATTGGTGGAAACCTTGCTTACACTCCTACTCTCATGGTACATTGATTTTTATTGTTTTTGAATTTATTATGTTAATTTTTTATCATATATTTTTCTCATGAGAATACTTTTTGTTAGTAAATTATAAATATTTCATCCTTTTTTATGCAATTTTTATTATTTATTTTTTAGATGTAATCCTTCTTTTATGTAAAATTTAATTAAAAATTATTGACTGTATGATGGTGGGATTATTTTTTCAATGAAGTTAATCAAAGAAAGAAAATCAACTTATTTTCATATCTAGTTTCCTATTACTGTTTATTTTGGGAAAACTGATAAAAAAAACAAAAAAAAAAAAAACTTTTATTTCTCCAATGAAATGTTGAAAATCAGAACTATTCACAGCACAGTATTTCTGGTTTTTTTTTTTTTTTTTTTTTTTTTTTTTTTTTTTTTTTTTTTTTTTTTTTTTTTTTTTTTTTTTTTTTTTAATATAATGGATGAATTTGTGTTATAACATGAGATATAAATTGTTCATTTAGAACACTACTTTCACATTACAGCTGTCTGTTTGCATTTATGACAACGTACAGCACTTTATAAGGACATAGCCCTCGTTTTCATTAAGTGAATTAACTTTTTTTCCTCCCTTGAATTAACTCATATTTTTGCATTACTAAAAATAAATATAATAATAAATAAAAATGAGTCTCATAGACCAGATATTGTTCAGGTATGTCATTCTTGTCCGTAAGAGCTTTAGGAAGATAGAGAGGTCAGTATTATGCACCAGTTACTTAATTTTCCCCTTAGTACTCCTGACTGGCAACGCTAGAAGAAAAAAATCTTTAGTCTGTGTCCGATTTTCGAACTCGGGTCCTTCAGTAAATGATTCAATTACTTGAGCCATGCAAGTTGTGATATTAAAATTATGCTTATCTAAACGTCTCTGATTTTTCAGGAATTCAAAGGAGTAGCATCAATAATAAATTCAGTTTTTAAAAGTATAATTTATAATTAGTTGATGGTTTTTATTGCAAAGAATTTATCAGAATGATAACTTTATGCATATTGCCCTAAATAAGCTCCATCGCCATTGAAATATTTTTGGACTATTGGCAGTTTTCTTCCTGAGATTTGGAATTGCACTGACAGTTTTAAAACTGAATTTTTAATTATTATTTTAAGAGGAATTTCTTGAAGCATAATTTTTTACAGTGGGCTGTGGCACAGTCTAATTACTTGTTACTACAAGTTCTTCTTTTACGATATTGTTTTAATTTTTTTACATAGGTGGAGATTGAATTGAAGATGATTGGGTTGGTAATAATAGTTAATCAAATTTTATTAAAAAAGAAAAAAGTTGAATTTTTATTGCGAAAGTTTCAGCTTGAATTGCACGCCTTCATCTGGACTATGAAGAGAAGAACTGATCCATTGGGAAGTCGCTATATTGCTGGAAATGATTGAGTGATGTAGCAACTTCCAAATGTATCTGTCTTCCTCTGCTAATATCTCTGGTGACGGAAATAAAAATTCATTTTTTATATTAAAATATTTATATTAACCATTATGACCAAACCCCAGTTTTTTTATTTTTTTAACATTAAACAATATCGTAGCCGATTCTCTTCTATTTTTTTTTGACAAATGCCATCCTACCAGCCTTAGTGGCGGTGTGATATCTCTTCTGATGGTTTACTCCCAGGTCTGGATTTGTTTCACAATATGAAATGTATTTAACATTTCCTGAATTAATTCTGAGTGATAAATCTTAAAAGGAATATTTTGCTTTATTGCCTCGTTAACTTTTAACAAATGAGTAGTTAAAAAGAAACACTCATGTTAGGGCAGTAACAAAAAGATTCCAACTCGCAGGAACTGCATCATCTTAGCGCGGTTCCGTTCATATCCCTAGTGTCATTTGAAAAGCTTAGAAAAGAAATAAACTTATTTTTTTCTATGTCTCGTGAAAATTGTCAAAATCCTCTCGAACATCTCGAATAAAAGTGATATAAAGGCGTCAGGGACACCGACGGTAGCTAACTTATACACAGAAGCGGAAATTACACAATCCGGCTCTCATTCTAAAGCAAAGCTCTATAAATCAATACAAAATATGCCTCATAAAACCTTTTCTAGTGGATACAGAAGGATCAAGAAGAAGTACTCAAGATTGAGTAGAATACCCTGCCTACGGCGCTAATAGCCAAACAGTTGATGCACCGTAAAAAATAAAAAAAATACCCTGCCTAATGTAGCCTATATAGAATAATATGCCGAATAAAGCCTATCTAGTAGATATAGAAGGACAAATAACAAGTCTTCATGAATAACAAGTCAAGATATAGAATAATATACCTAATTAGGTCTAAGGAGTAAATACAAATGGACCAAAAACAAGTCTTGAGGAATCTTGTTTTATTCTAATTAAATACTTTAGTATATATCCTGTGTTGAAAACTATTGATTGCTAAATGATGAATCGGGTTACAACTAAGTAATCTTTATGAATATTTATTATATGACCTATGTTTGGAACTGTGTTATTTCAGAATCTAGTATAGTTTAAGAAATTTTGGTGAATGATATCATAACGTTGATCTTCGTAACCTGGCTGGGCTTTGTATTTGTGTCGGCAGATACCTGGGGTATATTTACAACTCTTGAGGATTAACTCCTAGCAGGTACATTTCTTGTGGACCTTCTGTCCACGGGCACTGAACCGACTCTCTATTCGCTCATAGTATCTAACCATTGTGAAGTTTATTTTTTGGATTTAGGACTTAATATACATATGTAGACTAAATCATAGCAATAAGTCTACCTCCGTCGTCGGTTCTTCACTATGTAGACTCGCTAATGTTACCCAATCTTAGACACATATAGAATAATATGCCAAATAAAGCCTATCTAGTGGATAAAAATAGAGGAAAAACTCCGTCCGTGGGGGTAGAAAATCTTACAAGGCATTTCGCTCAGAAATCTCCAAAATATTCTTACTAATTTTACGTATCCTGTTTTATAACCAAATAGATTTATATTCTATAATCAATAAGAAAAAACTACTAGCACTAAAAAACTATGGTTAACAGATGAAAATAGGGGATACCAAGAACAATTCTAAAGGACGAAATCAACACCAGTACTGTAATCTAGATATTCATACGGCATCTTCGAATTCTAACAAACAAAATATTGATTCTAATTATACGTATCCTGTTTACTGAAAAATACATTTGACTGCTATAAGCAATTACAAAAATAACGAGCAGTGAAAAAAAAAAAAAACTGTGGAAAACACACAAATAGATCCGTTTAAATAAACGAAACTAACTAACTAAGTTTTAAGCACTTATTTCTCCTAATGTGACGACCCCAAAACATTTCTTCAAAACATTTTTTGTAGAGAATTTAGTAAGCTTTCGAACTGTTACATTTCACTTGCCACGATTCCCTAACGTTTTTCGAGATATTAAAGAAAGTATACGAAGGAGGCCTAATAGATATTCATACGGCATCTGAGAATCCCAAGATTCCGCAAAAATAAAATATTGTTTCTAATTATACGTATCCTGTTTTATTGGCAAATACATTTGACTACTATAAGCAATGGCAAACACTAGGGAATCTGCCTAAGAACTCGGAGTAGGAGCCTCGACAGTTTCAAGACATTGGAAGGAAATCGGCAAATCCAAAACTGACATTTCTTACGGTACAGCCTGATATATTTCTAACAATGTATTGTTTTTCTTGTTTTAATTTATCAGTTTTATTGTCAAATACATAATCCAACTATAAGCAATGAAAAAATAACAAGGAATAAAAACAGACAAACAGAATTGTTCGAATAAACAAAATCAATTACTTGAAAGTTCAAGCACTTATTTCTCCGATTGACATCACCTAGTCAAAAATTGTTTCAGAATCTTTTTTGTAGAGCATTTAGTAAGCTTTCTAATGGTAATATCCGTTTACCAAATTCTCAACCTTTTTCGAGATATTAAGGAAAGTATACAAAGTTACCAAAACTTTTTATGTCTGTTAATAAAATATTTTATTCTAACCCTTCCTTAACTCCAAACGTAACCAAAATTTCAACATATTAGTTTTAATGAAAGTAGAACATGCGGAAAATGTTTCAACTGAATCCCATGATTCTAAGTACCCAAACCAAAAACGGTATTCAAAAACTATTTTTCCAATTTTCTCGAAAATGGTTAAAGCTATCACCTTGAAAATGGTTTCATTCGTTTTACTAGCCCAAGAAGCATATAAAACAACTACTTACAAGCTTATGAACTAAAAAATGTAAGCGTTACGATTTTTTTGCGTGAATTTCACCCCTAACGCCATCTTCCAGTGGGCGGATTTTGCTGGTTAACGAACTTGACCTTTCAAATTGGACGAACGATTTTTGTACCAAATTTCATTAAAATCGGACCATTCGTCTGGGAGCTACAGAGCGAACAGACAATATATATATATATATATATATATATATATATATATATATATATATACACAAATTTTAACCACTATCATTTTCAGTCTCTAGGGGTTCCGAAACGCAAAATTTTCTAGTCGGCACTTCCGGATTGCGTCATGAGATCAACCTTATAAGCGGGGTTCCTCCCTATGGGGGAGGGAGGAACCGCGCTAAAATGAACGTTGAACTGTCTAAATGTATAATAGGGTGATGGGGGGGGGGGGGGGCAAGGTACCTAAAATTAAACAAAGAACTAGGGCTCATAGAAGGGTTACAATGGGGAAAATAACCCAACCTCTGCTATCTGGTGCATTCATCTGCAAGGAGTTCATAAAATGCTAACTTAAAGAACTCGTAGAAGCCAGAATAGTGGAGTAAAACAGCGAACTTGAAAAAATACAAAGCCTCTTTCAGCAGTATATTAGCTAGGAGCATGGCAACATCAAACCACCATACTGGCTTGCAGCAGCGTAAGGGTTAATTGCAACAAACATTTAAGCCACTTTGATTATTATATTCCTCATGTTCTTTATTTTATTTTAAAGGAAAATGATAATGCTTTAGGGATGTACTACATTGTGGAAACCATCTGACACAGCACTCCTGTCCAATTATACAATCTACAAGATCATGACCGAAGCAGGAGTTCCTCCAGGAGTCGTAAACTTCATCCCTGCTGATGGACCAGTTTTTGGTGATAACATCACCTCTTCGCCATATCTTGCTGGAATCAATTTTACTGGTTCTGTGCCGTAAGTGTTTCATTATTTTAATTTTATTGATATTATAGTAAGTACTCCAAAAATCATCTTATGACAATTTATTACAATGTTTTATTTATGGAGAAGCTGTATAGTAGTTTTCAAATTGTATTTTTAGCAAAGAAGTACCTTTTTTTCTCCTTTCTGAAATATTTTGGTCCGTGCAAGAAGGTGTTTTCAATCATTGTTTCTTCAAAAATTTTTATTTAAAAAAAAATTAATTTTGTGCTCCTTTAGGACATTTACCCTCTCCCTCTATAGGGTTTTTTTTTTTTTTTTTTTTAATACAGTAGGTTACATTTTCTCTCCTGGATGGAAAACAAAAGTCCATCAAGCAGAAGCAGCATCACTAAGCAAATTCCTCAGAAAGATGGTGGTGTAGGCTGCATTCCTGAATAATTTGCTTAGAATAGAGCAGCTGACTCAATTATTAATTTTTATGCAATAAAAGAGAGACCTCAACAAATAACTACGCACTATTTAACATCATAAAATTATTTTTCATTCAGTTATATCGAAATTCTGATTGAATTCCTTTCTGCCATATTGCATGATTCCTTCTTTAAATAATTCTATATATTTTATTTTAGGACATTCAACCGCCTTTGGACACAAGTAGGACAAAATATTAACTGTTACAAAGCATATCCTCGATTAATTGGTGAATGTGGTGGAAAAAATTTCCACTTTATACATCCATCTGCTGAAGTTGAAACTGTTGTGCCTCAGACGATCAGGTCTTCATTTGAATTTTGCGGACAAAAATGTTCTGCTTGCTCCCGAATGTATGTTCCAGAGTCTCTTTGGGGCAAGGTATTATTTCTATTTTGTTGTAATTATTATTATTTATTAATTATTAATATGTAATTATTATTATATATATAATCATAGCCTTAATTTTTATAGTTTGGAAAACTTGTCAAAACCCAGTATCCCTGGTGTTTTCTAATTTTGTACCAGCTTGTTTGGATGTGTTAACATTCATACCAGAGTGTTAACATGGAAAATCAACCTTAAAAAAAAAAACGTAACTCGAGTGCCTTTTCACTAACCCTAAAAATGTCTCTACTTAAGTTTCCAAGATTCTTTTCGCTTTCAAAGTGTTTCATTTTTTTTTTCTCTCTCTCTCTCTCTCAACAGATAAAGGATGGTTTGTTATCGAATCGAAATGAGTTGAAGTTAGGAGATGTGACTGAGTTTGACACATTTATGTCTGCAGTAATCGATGAGAAAGCATTCAATCGAATTGAAGGTTATATTCAGCATGCCAAATCTAGTCCAAATATTCAAGTTATTGGAGGCGGAAAGTGTGATAAATCGTGAGTACCATTTAGTATTCATAATTGGAGAGTGTAAATATATTAAGAGGCCTAATTGTCTGGAGGACATAAAGATAAACTAATGAAATTTCATTGGAACTTTCACTGACACACTACTTAACACTAGCTTCTTTGGCATGATATTTTGAGTGCTTAAAATATTAAAACAAAAGAATTTAGTTACTAAAAGAGTGTTTTACACCTAATACAATACAGAACATAATACACTACCTCAACTAAGGCATGCAGTTATAAAAAATATTCTTCCAATCTCAGAATACTGATGTATTCTTGACCCTGCAATAGACATCAACCTTCAAAGAGACAAATAACTTACTTACATAACGCTTGCCCACAGTACTGAAATACAAATAACCTGGATGACTTTTATCGACAGAAACAACTTATTTAACCTTATTAATAAATTGTTTTACCCAAAACTCGACTTGAGATTGATATGCTTATGTCAAAAGAGCTCATCCACCGTACTCCAATTGATGTCAGTGACTACGGTCTCCACCTCATGGTATGTCAACAGTATATTCAATGGCCTATGTGGACAATTTTTAAAATGCGTTATTGTAAAGTATGAAATCACATTAAATGTAATAAAATGGCATAATAGGCCCATCTTAGTTCATGAAAATGTAGTAGCAATGGAATAGCATTTAAATTTGAAATTATGGAAAATTATAAATTTTCAATTACTTAAGATTCGATGACTTCTTTATTTTCTTCTGAATTCCATTCAGAAATTATATTTTCTTTTATTAATTTAATATTTATGTTAATTAATATTCCAGGAAAGGTTTTTATATTGAACCAACAATTCTTGTAACAAAAGACCCGAAAGATAAGATTATGACCGAAGAAATATTTGGCCCTGTCTTGGCAATATATGTTTATCCAGACAAGGACGTTGAAAGTGCTCTCTCTCTTGTTGAATCAACAACACCTTATGCTCTAACTGGTGCTGTCTTCGCCAAGGACATGTATGCCTATTTGTTTTTAGTCTTATGACATTTGTGTGTCTACTCTTTTGTTTTATAATTATCATATATATAATTATAAACTGGATTATAATATAATGGTTTGATGTCATTGCTATCTGAACTTGAGAAAATCATAAAAAGTTGTAATAGTTTTTAGAATTGTGAATGTAATTTACCTTTTTTTTTTCTTTTTACTTTTCCAGGAAATTCCAGAAGCATGCTCTTGATAAATTGAGGCAAGCCTCTGGAAATTATTATATCAATGATAAATCGACGGGTTCAGTCGTTGGCCAGCAACCATTTGGTGGTGCAAGAATGTCAGGTAATATTCTGCCATTTTCTCTTCAATGTGTATTTATTGTGATTCTTTTTGGCTGGATCAACATTCTAAGTGTGTGTATGAATATAACTTGAATTAAACCAATTTATTAGCATAAATATGCTTTAAAGGTGACTAAACTGGAAAACGTTACAAAAAAGTGTCCGCTGGCATTCACGCATGCGCATTGGCCATGTACGAAAAAGAAGACTGTAGGTGTCACAAAAAAGTGTCCACTTGCGTTCGCACATGCGCAGTGGCGTGGCCTTGTATGAAAAGGAAGACTGTATGTGTCACAAAAAAGTGTCTGCTTGCGTTCGCGCATGCGCAGTTGCCATGTACAAAAAGTGTGTCACACAGGAGCTGCATAACTAAGCACTTTCCTCAGAATTTGGGTAGTGTAGACTGCTTTCCAGAATAATTTGTTTACAATATCCTATAAAAATAAAATAAAAACATGACTAGTTCTCTTTTAATTTTGTAATGAGTAAGTGTTCAATTATTAATTTTGTAATTAATTTGCTTCCTGAGTTATGTTTACACATGGCACCTACTACACTACTTCATTAATACAAAAAACTTCATATTTTCGCCTTTTGATCTGACGCAGGAACAGGATACAGTCCCTCTAGTGGGAGATAGCGCTCCTTGCGAACCTACGCCTGGTGGGCTATTCTATTGAAATATATTACAAAGTAAACCCCCCTTTCCGATAGACCGATTTAGATATAGGCGCACGGTAGTGCGCCAGGCCAAGTTCCGGCCTAAGCATACTGTGTGTATATTACAGGCGGTCTTAGAGCCGATTTTTAGTCTCTCATAACTTTCAACCAGGTAAAGATAAAGTTATGAAATTTTACACAGGTATTATACTACTAGATGTGAGTAAAACTGGAAATTTTCATAATTCTACATCGAATAGTTTCTGAGATATAAGCGATCGAAAATCGGGATTTATAGGACTCACTCACTCACTGACTCATCAAAATTATTAGGCACTTCCCATGATGCTAGAGACTTGAAATTTTGCATGAAGATAGATATGAAGACGTTATTAAAGGAAAAAATCGAAAAATCGCGAAAAGTTGTGTTTGACTCCGCTTCCGGGGCGGGGGCGTGCCAGTTTTGTACTTCCTTCGGAAACCCGTCATTCCGTCCGAAACCCATGATGTGGGGTATCAAATGAATTGTCTCGGTATGAAGAACCTATATCTGATGTTTTAAGAAACAATTAGACGCATATAGGCTCGTTAAAAATCTTATACCAGCTGTCTGTCTGTATGTTTGTTCCTCTTACAAATCCGTACCGTTTGACCGATTTTGACCAAACTTGGGACACAGATGGGTCTTGATACGGGGAGAATCATAGGCTAAGTTAAATTGTCTATCAGCTGACTGTCTGTCTGTTTGTTTCTTATACAAATACACACTGTTTGACCGATTTTGACAAAATTTGACACATATGTCGGTCTTTATCCGGGTAGTGTCATAGGCTAGTCAAAATCGTCTATCATCTGTGTGTCTGCATGTTTGTTCCTTACACAAATTCACAACATTTGACCGATTTTGACCAAACTTGGCACACAGGTAAGCCTTGGTCCGGGGAATGCACTAGGCTAAGTAAAAAAGGTCTTTCAGCTGTCTGTCTGTATGTTTATTCCTTATACAAATTCACACCGTTTGGCCTATTTTGACCAAACTTGGCACGCACGTAGGTCTTGATACGGGAGTGACATATTACCTATGACGTTTTCTACTTTTTGTTCCATCAGAAAGCCATCAATCCTTCTGAAACCCATCATGTGGGGTATCAAATGAATCGTCTTGGTAAGGAGAACCTATATTTCATGTTTCAAAAAACATTTCGACGCATCTTAACAAAAACAGTTGTGACTTCTTTCTTAAATGTAGTAAATAAAGTCGTAGGGGTTCACTGCATAATATACGTACTTCAAAGCAGATAATAAGTTTTTCAAATCGAACCATCTAAATTACAAAGTTTAGGATCACAAACCCAAAATGTATCGTCTTTGTTCTTATATTTTTCTTGAAGGCCTTCTGCACTTTCCCTATTGTGATCTTTATCCTCGGGATAAGGTTCTTGTGTTTTACAGTGTAATAGTTTAGTTAAGAGAGCAATCAATTTGTCCTGTAGAGTAATGTCATCTGGAAGAGCTTCTAACTTTTCTAGTCTAGTGATTAGATGTATGAAGGTTGATTATTGGTATCAAATATCAAGCAGTAAGGAGAACCTTATGCAGAATCCAAAGACCCTGGTTTTATATGAAGTACAAAAGCCAGTAGGTATGCGGCAACTAAATTCTATTTAATACTTAGAAAAAAGTAATGAGATCCCCAAAAAAACATAAATGTGAAATAGAGGCCAAGTTCCTGCCCCCACAAAGAAACACTCCCTTCCTCAAAAATATCCCCTCCTAAACCCCCCCCCCCCCAAAACGCCAACCATTCTACACTCCAAAAAAGTAGTATGAGTTGGTGCATTAAATGTACCATATTTTCAACCAAAAATATTTGCCAATACAAGAGATGATACAAGAAAGAAATGTCCAAGTTCATTACTTGGAAGACCTCATAGTTACTTACTAAGAACAGTAAAGACACTTCAACTGACCTTTAAAAACAACAATAAAAATACTTATATCCAGTTACTATAATATCACTTTCCTCAACCAGGTATATTCTTAAACTTGGCAATGTTTAGTTTTTCTCTAAAGATAATTTCGGCACAAAAAAAACATTGCCAAGTTTAAGAATATACCTGGTTGAGGAAAGTGATATTTTAGCAAATATTTTTGGTTGAATTAATACACCGACTCATACTACTTTTTTGGAGTGTAGAATGGTAAGGCGTTTTTGGGGGGTTTAGGAGGGGATATTTTTGAGGAAGGGAGTGTTTCTTTGTGTGGGCAGGAACTTGGCCTCTATTTCACATTTATGTTTTTTTGGGGATCATTTTTACAAAACGTCTTTCTTATGAGTTACCCACGACGTATACCGCGTTTTGTTACAATACAGCAGAAATTACGACCGGAATGAGTATATTTGTAATTTGTGTCTGGAGTAAACCCCCCCTCCCTCCTAATGAACTGATTTGGTTTATTTTTACAACACATATTTACCTGTAGATTACCACAACGAATACCGAGTTTTGTCGAAATATACCAAAAACCACGGCTGGTAGTGGCAAATTGGTATTGTGGGTCTGGAGTTAACCCCCCCCCCCCCTCCTAATGAACTGGTTTTGTTTATTTTTACAACACATATTTACCTGTAGATTACCACTACGAATACCGAGTTTCGTCGAAATATACCAAAAACCACGGCTGGTAGTGGCGAATTGGTATTGTGGGTCTGGAGTAAACCCCCCCCCTCCTAATGAAGTGGTTTTGTTTATTTTTACAATACATATTTACCTGTAGATTACCACTACGAATACCGAGTTTCGTCGAAATATAACAAAAGTCCGATTCGCAGGAACTGCGTCATCTTAGTGCGGTTCCGTTCTTACCTTTAGTGTTTATGAAGGCATAAAATAGAAACAGTTATTACTTTGTTTAGATCAATAGCGAAACACCTATCCAAATGAAATCTCAAACAAACCAGTCTTGAAAGGTCTTGATTTACAATCTTACCTGTATGGGTCAGCTATCCCATAAGTCGGGCAGAAAGGCCTCCACTCAGAGGCATTTGGAAAGCCTTGGGATCTCTCTCTTTGAACGCTACATTTTTAACAATAAATTGATCATCTTATTTTACTTAATCTGTTTTATTGTCAAATACATTATCCGACTATAAGCAATTTAAAAATAACAAGGAATAAAACAGACAAAAAGAACAGTTCGAATAAACGAAATCAATTACTTTAAAGTTTTAAGCACTTATTTCTCCGATTGACATCGCCTAATTAAAACTTTCTTTAGAACCTTTTTTGTAGAGCATTTAGTAAGCTTTCGAATGATGACCTTACGTTTCGCAAGATTCTCAACCTTTTTCGAAATATTCAGAAAAGTATACAAAGTTACCAAAATTTTTTATGTCTGTTAATAAAATATTTTATTCTAACCCTTCCTTAACTCCAAACGTAACAAAAATTTCAACATATTAGTTTTAATGAAAGTAGAACATGCAGAAAATGTTTCAACTGAATCCATTGATTCTAAGTACCCAAACCAAAAACGGTATTCAAAAACTATTTTTCCAATTTTCTCGAAAACGGTTAAAGCTATCGCCTTGAAAATGGTTTCATTCGTTTTCCTAGCCTGAGAAGCCTATAAAACGAGTACTTACAAGCTTATGAACTCAAAAACGTAAGCGTTGCGATTTTTTTTTTGCGCGAATTTCGCCCCAAACGCCATCTTCCAGTGGGCGGATTCTGCTGGTTAACGAACTTGACCTTTCAAATTGGAAGACGGATTTTTGTACCAAATTTCATCACAATCGGACCATTAGGGAAGCCAGAAATGAGCGAACAGACAAATATATATAATATATTGTAAAGATTAATTATTTTAAAAAATGATTGCGCCACGTTGGGTCGCCAATAACTGTTAAGATTAATTATTTTAATAAAAAGAATGAAAAAATTGAAATTACATTTATTATATGAATTTAACTTAATCTCAGGGATCAAAGTTCCGAGTGAATAAAGTATATAATATTGATTCTTAGACAATTCCGAAATACAAAACAATATTAAAATACACACAAACAATAATAAAATAATCGACAACTACAAAAAAAACAATTTTTACCTCTAAATCAATCCGCTTCCAACAAAACCTCAATACACTCCGCATTCCTTGGAGGAGAGCTCTGCATTCGACCAACGCTGAGAATCAACTGACCACTGTAATTTACTGAGGACAGACCCCAGCTCCTCATTCCATGAATGTTGGGAATCGACTGACTACTGCAATTTACTGAGGACAGACCCCAGCTCCTCATTCCATGAATGTTGGGAATAGACTCACTTCTTCTCCCTATGACTGCTGAGACTAGAGTGACGCTTCGTTCGAGCGGGAAAGTTTGGCGTCCTTTATTTTTTCTAACTTCCGCAGTTTGTTTGATTATATATAAAGATAATAATTATGTTTTTTGCAATACTAAATAATTAATTTATTGTTGTTTGAATGTAAATTTAATATGGATATATTGTATACCAGTATTGTCCAAAAATATTATTAATTTTGATCGTATATAATACGATGTTATTTGTATATATGGTTTGTGATTTGCGCGGGCTTTTCAAAATATCGATGGTTATTTGAATTTAAAAATATTTTCTTGAATGTAATATATCATTACATTTGCACTCCTGTCTAAAAAAAAAAAAATTAAAAAAAAATGATTTATGCTCGGTTTCAAAATAAAAAATAGAATTCAAAATTTAAATTTGGTTATCGAGATTAGATCTATTGGTCAGCCTGTTATTATTTATTCAAATTTTCAAAAACTTATTTCGTTACAAAATTTTTATTCATTATCATTTCTTAATTTAAATTATCATTTTTCATTGTTCATTTTTAAACATTATCATTATCAAAACTATCTTATCCTAAACTAATATGATTATTAAATTTATGATAAATTTTTAAATATTATTATTATCAATTAAATCTTATATTAATATAAATCTTATTTTCTTAAAAAAAATGCTAAACTAATAAATTTTATAAAAACACACTAAACTAATAGATATTAATTTGAAATTTTTTCATGAATTTATTCCTGGTCGTTAATATTTTCTTTGCAGCAGTCCAATTTCTTTTTATAAAAGTGTTTTATTCTTTTCCTTGGAGGCCGATTTAGCTTTGAAATTTTTTCTATTCCAAGTTTTCTTTTATATTTATAAAGAATTTTTATTTTATTTCCAAATTTGACATTCAAAATCTTTAAATTATTATCATTTTTTATAGTTCTATTCAGTTTCTTCATTGGTATATTTCCACTTCTTTTATTATAACTCTTTTCATTTATTTTGAATTTATAGTTATCAGATAATTTTTCAATTTTATTTTGTTTCATAATTTTGTTTATAAATTTGGTTCTTATTGTATTTTTGAAATTATCATTTATTAGCTTATTATTTATTTTATTATTCTTAACCTCATTTTCATTATTTAATTCACTTAATAATTCTTGAATTGTATTATCTTCATTTATTAAACAATTATAGTCATTTTTATTTTTAATCAACATTTTATCATCTTCAAATATCTGGTCATTACTACCATCACTACTATCTAAATTGTCCTTTATTGTTTCATCCAAATCGTCATTATGTATTAATGTATCGCCATTTTCGGCATTTTTAATTAAATTTTCATTATTATTTTCATTAATCTCAATAATTTCTTCACTACTTATATTATTTTTATTAAAAAGGTTATTATTCGATTTTTCCAACTCTATCGTCTCTTCATTCTGATTTTTACCCATATTATTTAAAGCATTACATAAATCGTCCAATTTTTTATTATTTTTACTTAATTCGATCCTATTTGCGTCAATTTTATTTTCCAATTTTTTATTGTTTTTACTTAGCTCAACCATATTTTGATTTATTTCATGCTTAATATTGCAAATACTCTTACTTAAATCGAACTTCAGTTCTTTATTTTGTTCTAATAATAGCTTCATCAAATGTTCTAGGCCTTGAGGATGCATCTCATTATCCCTCTCGGAAGTACGGTTCCCGCCATTGGATATAATTTCCGTTCCTAAGGAACCCGCCGTTTCTCTGAATGCTATTGCATCATCCTCCTGCAATTCATTTTCACGTGTTTCGACTATTATATTTATTTCTCCTGGCGTAAAAAATACGTATTCCGGTGATTCTACATTATTTTCTTCACCGTTATTTTGAAATTGTTCAATATTTACGTCAGACATTTTTATTATATAAAAAAAATTATTTTTAAAATTTTATTTTTAATATTTATTTACCGTTTTTAATTTTAATTCACTCGGCCGTCTACGTTGGGCGCCATTAAATGTAATGATTAATTATTATAAAATGATGATTGCACCTCGTTGGGTCGCCAATAACTGTTAAGATAAATTATTTTAATAAAAAGAATGAAAAAATTGAAATTACATTTATTATATGAATTTAACTTAATCTCAGGGATCAAAGTTCCGAGTGAATAAAGTATATAATATTGATTCTTAGACAATTCCGAAATACAAAACAATATTAAAATACACACAAACAATAATAAAATAATCGACAACTACAAAAAAAACAATTTTTACCTCTAAATCAATCCGCTTCCAACAAAACCTCAATACACTCCGCATTCCTTGGAGGAGAGCTCTGCATTCGACCAACGCTGAGAATCAACAGACCACTGTAATTTACTGAGGACAGACCCCAGCTCCTCATTCCATGAATGTTGGGAATCGACTGACTACTGCAATTTACTGAGGACAGACCCCAGCTCCTCATTCCATGAATGTTGGGAATAGACTCACTTCTTCTCCCTATGACTGCTGAGACTAGAGTGAAGCTTCGTTCGAGCGGGAAAGTTTGGCGTCCTTTATTTTTTCTAACTTCCGCAGTTTGTTTGATTATATATAAAGATAATAATTATGTTTTTTGCAATACTAAATAATTAATTTATTGTTGTTTGAATGTAAATTTAATATGGATATATTGTATACCAGTATTGTCCAAAAATATTATTAATTTTGATCGTATATAATACGATGTTATTTGTATATATGGTTTGTGATTTGCGCGGGCTTTTCAAAATATCGATGGTTATTTGAATTTAAAAATATTTTCTTGAATGTAATATATCATTACATTTTATATGTATGTGTATATATATATATATATATATATATATATATGTGTATATATATATATATATATATATATATATATATACATATATATATATATATATATATATATATATATATACAAATTTGAACCACCGTTATTTTCGGTCTCTAGGGGTTCTGAAACGCGAAATTTTCTAGTCGGCACTTCCGGATTGTTTCATTGTATCAACCTTATAAGCGGGGTTCCTCCCTATGGGGGAGGGAGGAACCGCGCTAAAAATCACGGCTGGTACTGGCGAATTAGTATTGTGGGTCCCAATATTAGTATTGAGTAAACCCCCCCCCCTCCTAATGAACAGATTTAGTTTATTTTTACATCTCACTTTTCTCTCTAGATTACCACTACGAATACCAAGTTTCGTTGAAATATAACAAATATTACGGCTGGCATGGACAAATTAGTTTTTTTTTTTTTTTTTTTTACGGCGCATCTACATGTAGGTCATTAGCGCCTGGACAAATTAGTGTTTTGGGTTCGGGGTAAATCCCCCCCTTCCGGTGGACCGATTTTGGTGGTTAACGAACTGGTTCAATCGTTTGCTACTTGAATGCTATATACCAAGTTTCGTGAAGAAAAACCAAAAACTCTGGCCACTATCATGTTAACAGACACACACACACATATATATATATATTTTTTTTTGTGGGAGGAAAATCCTTCATGGACACCTGGCGAGGATAACCAGGTAGTGTCGGACTCCAACCGACTAAAAACCTCCCCCCCCCCCCCCCCCCCGTGTTCTTCGCGACCATGATGGAAACTGCTCATGCATTACTTCATCATGATAGCTGTCTAATATTTATATACATATATATATATATATATATATATATATATATATATTATAATGATTAATTTTTACAATAAGAAATAAAGAAATTTTAATTAGTTTTATTATGTTAATTTAACTTAATCTCATGGATCAAGGTTCCGAGTGAATGAACGGTATTACATTTATCTCCAGACAATTCTGAGATACAAACAATATTAAATTACATGCAAACAATAATAAAATAATTGAAAACTACAACAAAAACAATTCTTACCTCTAAATCAATCCGCTTCCAACGAAATCTCAATACATTCGGTATTCCTTGGAGGAGAGCTCTGACTTCGGCCAACGCTGAGAACCAAAAGACAATATTCGAGCGGGGAACCGACTCCTTCTTCTCCCTCTGAATGAGACTAGACTGGACTGACGCCATTCGAGCAAGCGGGAAAGTTTAGCGTCCTTGCTTCTCAACTTCCGCAGTTTGCCGGATTATATATACAGATAACAATTATTTTTTTGCAGTACTAAATAATTAATTTATTGTTATCTGGATGTACATTTAATATGGATATATTGTATAACAGTATTGTCCAAAAATATTATTAATTTTGATCGTATATAATACGATGTTATTTGTATATCTGGTTTGTGATTTGCGCGGGCTTTTCAAAATATCGATGGTTATTTGAATTTAAAAATATTTTCGTGAATGTAATATATCATTACAATATATATATATATTGTTATAAAAAAAAAAAAAAATCAGTCCCGTAACAGGCCACAAGGGCCCAGAGGGGCAGATACTGTAGAGGTATCTGATTCTTGACCATACGGCACACTAGAGCGATAGTGTGGTCAATACTATGCTCCGGCCGCCTGATTTTCCCCTTGGCTCCTTCGACTGCTAGAGTCATTAGCACCCAAGGTACCCATTATTAATTAAATTAATTAAAGGCTGGGTGAGCCTAGGGACGATCTGGGACCCCAAATCCAACCCTCGAACGGCAGCACTAGAAGAAAAAATCTTTAGTGCGCGCTCGGGTTTTGAACCTGGTCCTCCAGTTCATTAGTCGAGTGCTCTACCACTGAGCTAACCCCGCCCCATATATTGTTATATCTTTAATAAAAATTTTGAAATAGCCACACGTTGATGTGCTAAAATGTTATAATGATATTATAAAATTTTATTTTTAATAATTTATTTACGTTATGCCTCTACGTTGGGAGCCAAAATGTTATAATTTAAATAAAAATTTGATAATATTTAATTTTAAAAACTCTTTATCTCAGGGGTCGGGTTCGAGTCCAGTAAAGTAGAACAGAGATAATTTTAGATAATAAAAAAAAAAACTCATGGATAAGCTACATCCAACAAGCATTACCTGATATAAAGCCAGCTTCGTATTAACTGCATATGACAGGATCTTCTTTACAACTGTATCTCCATTAACGGATTGAGCCTAGGCTTCATGAAAACTGATGACCATATGAGAGCTATGCACCGAACTTGAGCTGCATTAGGACTGGCTGTAGCTTCTTTTTAACTGCACTACCATATGAGACTAGATCTTCCATTCAACTGAACTCAACTGTATGTGACTGTATCTTCTTTTCAACTGAACTGCACGTATGAGACTGGAGCTTCGTTTCAACAGACTGAACTAACTTTCATGGCGGGAGCGTCCTACCGGTATCCAATGCTACCTGTATAGACTGCTAGACAAATATAACAAATAATATTTGTTTATCCCAATGAATTTAACATACCAATGAGCTTTTTGAATTTTCAGTGTTAATTTTAAAACTTTTAAATATGTACTGTAAAATATCATTACAATATATATATTTTAACGGGGGTCATTTTCGGTGTCTACTAGGTAGGATCGATAAAGATTTGAAGAAATTTTTCAAAAATTCCGTCATGAGAGCAACCTCAATAGCTACTTTCCTTCGGAGAAAAGTGCTAAAAAGAAGACTATGTGTTATAGAGCACTTTACATAGGTTTGTCGGGTGGACCTAAACCATATTTATGTTCCCGAATTTGAGCAGAAGCTATTTATTATGCTCTACATAATAAATAAAATTGTGTAATACAAAGGACCACTGCTTTACCGACCTCAAGCCTCCAAAGAAAGCTAATAATATATATATATATATATATATATATATATATATATATATATATATATATATATATATATATATATATATTCATCCACCATTCTTCTTCTTCATTTTGTGTTTGCTTGAGCTGTCAAATATCATGATATCTTGTTCTTCATGACTGATATTTCTGAGTTTTAAATAAATTAACACCAGTCTCTTGGATAGCAGATTATCATAAATGCTGATTCATATTTATGGAGTTCAGTCATTTTTATGATGACTGCATTCTTTGGAGCTGGTGAGGTTACAGGCTCATGGTGACAGTGAAAAGTATGGTCAGTCATCCAAAGATAATATATTTGCTCACACAATAAGGCAATTATACTATTATTAGTGGGTGTTTATTGGCTTTCTGAGGACAGATAGCTTTTTCGCCTACCTGATTCAGTAATTTTGTTTATTTAATTATCTTATCAATGATAACAAATTTTATTTTTATTGTTTATTGAAAATAATTTTTTGTTTCAGGAACTAATGACAAAGCAGGAGGTCCTCATTATGTACTGAGGTGGGCATCTCCACAAGCCGTGAAGGAAACTTTTGTCCCATTGAAGGAATGGGCATACCCATACATGGTTAAGTAAAGAGAAGCTTTACCAGTTCAGTATACGTGGAGTCTACGTATAAACTGTGATTCTAGGCGCTCAGTATTTGAACCAGTATTTTTCCCAGGTTTGTGCACTTGCACAGCCTGATTACCACGATTTAGAATCGTTACCACAAATTTATTTTAGAGCACATCGCAATTCATTCACTATTGTTGTGCGATGGTTTTTGGAGGAGTACAAACGATCTCTTTCTTTAATATCCTCCATCCATATTTTTAAAATGTACATTTAATTTTAAATATTATGATTTATAAATATATATAACATGTTTCATTTATTTGATAATTATTTTTATCTACTTAAAGTAAATATTATTAAAATGAACTTGAATTGTAGTCAAAGACTAGAAATAACCTTCTGTTTTTTTTCCCTCATAACAGTACTGGTTAAATAAGTGATATGATCTGTTCCTTTATAGACCCTGTAAAAATATGTTGGCTAAGAACTTCAGACAATTAATAATTTGTTATGTTTTACTTGGTATCCTTGATTTAAAAATCAGCCAAATAAAACTTTTTTTTTTATTTAATAAGCAACCATTTTATTTTCCATTTTTGCCTCAGTAGTCTCCTTTCCTCTTCCATTCTCCCAATATGATGTATATTAATTTTAGTATAAATATGATTTAGCGAAGTTTTCTTTGAAGTATGTTCGTTGCTTCAGTTGAAGATTGTTTTCTCGTGTGATTTTTATTCTCTGCCAATTTCAGATCTGATGAAGCACCTTGAGAACTTCATGAATAGCTTTCTTTAATTGCTCAATTTGAATTTGAAATTTAGTGCTCCGTTACCAGGCTATATTCAGAGCAGCAAAAGATTAGTCTTATCTGAGAACAAAGAAATATGTTCAGCTCTTATCAAATGCTGAAAAGTCCGAATCATGGAACTGTGTCTTTTAGTCTGTTATCATATAATTTTTAAATCCCTAGTGTGTAGTATCCTGTAATGGTAATAACCATATGTTTTGTTGCTTAGCAACCAAGGGTTAATTGTAGCTAAAAATAAAGGACAATCAGTCTAGTGTTTCATTTCAATGAGTATACATTAATTTAAGTAAACACTACATTTTGGCGCAGTCAGCAGTTACCGAATTGTTGTTCCCTACAATTGGAGGTCGGTGGTCCAACTGGCCGGGTTGTGAAGGCTCTTGAAAATATTCCAAGCCTAGTTTAGTACTGTGAATGTAAAAATCATCTTTGGTAAGTCTATCTATTTTTTTCGCCCCAATATGGAGGTTGCTGTAAAACCGGCGCCATTCGATCCTCATCTGGATGAAAATTCAGCGAGTCGCTGGTCATCTTGGTTGAGCGAATTTGAAATTTTCTTAGTGGCGGCTGATGTTACAATGGATGTACGGAAACGTGCATTAATGTTGAATTGTGCAGGTCGTGAAGTTCAGGAAATATTTCAAAATTTGCAAGATGTAGGCCTTTCTTACAAGGAGGCGAAGGAAAAGTTGACTAATCATTTTGCCCCCAGAAAGAATGTTTTATACGAAATTTACAAATTCCGGAAAACCCAACAACAACCGTCTGAGTCAATTATGGAATTTTATATTCGTTTAAGGAAAATGGCGGCAACTTGTGATTTTGCGGAAAGGACTGATTTTGAAATCAAAATCTAAATTTTACTCATTACAACATCTGATAATTTGAGGAAAGAAATGTTGAAAAAAGAGTATATGTCACTTCAAAATGCTTTGGATTTTGGTGAAACGGAAGAAATTGTGAAAACTCAAATTTCTTCGTTTTCCTGGTCTAATTCTGATTTGGTGCAAAATGTCACTCGTTCTTGCTTCAATTGTGGTGGTTCTTGGCCACACAAAAGAGGGCAACATTGTCCAGCAAGGGGTAATTTTTGCAAGGCCTGCGATAAATATAATTACTTGCCGTACACGAAAAACTGTTCGTTATCTTCGAAGAAGAAATCGGAAAGGGTTAATAAACGAAAAAATTGTTCAATCAATCAGACTGTAGATAAAAATTCTGAATCATCTTCCAGTGACTCTAATGCTGAATTGTCCTTCAATTTGTTAAATATGGCCAAAAGTAGAGGCATTCCAACAAAGAGATTGAACATTTGTGGAAAGTTTATTGACTTTATAGTAGACACTGGGTGTTCAGTGAACATAATTAATCGAAAAAGTTATGAATCTTTAATTGATCCACCTCCATTGAAACGTACTCGCTGTTCTCTCAAAGCTTATCAGGGCTGGGCCGTGAAGGTGCTCGGTGAATTTAGATGTAATTTTGTCGTCAAACGTTGCACTGTGAGAGCTAAAGTGGTTGTCGTAGAGGAAGGGGACTCGCTATTAGGCTGTGATACTGCCAGAGACCTGGGGATTGTATCACTGGCACTTAGAATAGCCGACAGGAAGGATTTGATCAAGAAACAATTTCCAAAGATTTTTGATGGGATTGGCAAATTAAAAAATGTTTGTGTTAAATTGCACGTAAATCCTGATGTTGAACCGTCCTCTATCATGTATCGTCGTACTCCTTTCCACCTCAGGGAGAAATTAGAGGAAGATATTGAGAAATTTATAAAACTTGACATCATTGAGAAAGCTGATGGACCAACATCTTGGGTTTCACCAGTTGTAGTTGTACCTAAAAAGGATGGGAGCTTGAGAGTTTGTGTTGACATGAGGAAACCAAACAAAGCGATTCAAAGAGAACGCTACCCCAATCCTACGTTTTCAGAAGTTTCGGCACTAATTAATGGGTCTACTGTCTTCAAAATTGGACTTAAACAAGGGTTTCCATCAACTTGAATTGCATCCTGATTCACGCCCCATCACTACATTTGCTACCCACTTGGGTTTGTTCAGATACAAAAGACTAAGTTTTGGCATTAACTCAGCGCCTGAAATTTTCAATGCTGTTATACAAAAAACTAAAGTTGACATCCCGGGCTGTGTAAATGTTAGTGATGATATATTAATTTTTGGCGAGTCAGAAGATAAACACGATCGTACTCTGAAAGCTGTTTTGAAAAGGTTGCAGGACGCAGGCCTTACATTAAATGAGGAGAAATGTCTTTTCAAGCAGGACACAGTGCCTTACTTGGGCTTTGTGCTTTCACATGAAGGAATTTTTGTGGACCCTAAGAAGAAAAAAGCCATTCTTAAATTGAAACCGCCAACTGATGTTCACGACATTAAAAGTTTCTTGGGTATGGTAAATTTCCTTACTAGATTTATACCAAATTTAGCTAATCTGACAAAACCTCTTCGAAATTTGGTAAAGAAGGACTTTAAGTGGAAATGGGGAGAAAAGGAACAATCCTGTTTTGAGCTTATAAAAAAAGACGTTAGTAATGCCATTTCTATCAAGTATTTTGATAAAAGGAAAATCCTACATTTATACACAGATGTTGGACCCGAGGGTCTTGGAGCCATCTTAGCACAACCTGGTAATAAGAAGCCTGCTATAATAGCTTGCGCGAGTGTCAGTTTATCGGACGTACAAAAACGATACAGTCAAATTGAGAGGGAAATGTTGGGAGTTTCTTGGGCAACTCAATATTTCCATGAATACTTAGCAGGGTCTCAGTTCGTCATTCATACTGATCATAAGCCACTAGTGTCGCTACTGACCAAATCGGGGCACAAGACCTCGCCCCGTCTGGAAAGGCTGATTTTCAAGTTAATGGGCTATGAATTCACAGTATCCCACATTTCTGAAAAGATAACCCTTCTGACTATATGTCTCACCACCCTTTCAAGAAGAGAGTCACATCAAGTGAAGAAGACTACATCAATCTTGTGACGACTGCACACTTGCCATCTAGAATATCCCGGAAGGAAATTGCAAGTGAAACTCTCAGTGACCCCATTTTGAGAGAGGTTATTAATGCTGTTCGCACCGGAAACTGGTCAGATTCAATTTTGACTCAATACCGACCAATCAAGGATGAGATCGCAGTAACAAGCGATAACATTGTGGTGCGAGGATCTCGTTTAGTAATTCCTCAAAATTTGCAACAACGAGTCGTTAGACTTGCCCATCGTGGTCATCAAGGGATCACCAAATCAAAGGAGTTGTTGAGAAGCAAAGTTTGGTTCCCCAAGATGAATTCATTCGTCAAAGAACTCGTCTCAAAATGCATCCCGTGTTGTGCCAACAATCACACTAAGAAAAGAGATCCAATTCGGCTCCAGCCGATGCCATTGGGCCCTTGGGAGTCTCTTTCGGTGGATTTATCAGGACCTTGGCCAAACGGGCGTTACGTTTGTGTAATCGTGGACGATTTCAGCAAGTTTCCGATCGTTGAAACTCTTGAGTTCACTGAAAACTGATGTAGTGACTAAACTCTTATTCAAAACGTTTTCACTATTCGGATTACCAAACACTATCAAGACTGACAACGGGCCACCCTTCAACAGTATAGAATTCGAAAGATTTTGCATCAATCTTGGAATAAAACACCACTGAGTTACAAGCCATTGGCCTGAAGCTAATGGCAGGGCCGAACACTTCATGTTCAATTTAAATAAAACCATTCGATCAGCCGAAATCGAGGGTCGTAATTGGGAAGAGGCCTTACCCGAATATTTGCTGCAGTATCAGGATACACCGCATAGCTCGACTCGCATCGCTCCTGCCAAAGCTCTTCTGAGGAATAACTTCAGGTCTTATCTTCCAGGCATTCCAGACAACATTTTAGACGATGAAATTGATGAAAAATTAATCAAAAAAGAAGTGACTAATCGCCAGAAAATGAAAGAGTATGCAGACCAGAGAAGACATGTCAGAGAGCATAGACTTGAAGAGGGGGATACGGTCTTGGTCAGACAGGAAAAACGGAACAAGTATTCAACACCTTATGACCCTTCCCTCTATCAGGTGAAGGATGTCAGCGGAACGAAGATTACTGCAAGCCGAGATGGATCCGAGGTAACTCGCAATTCGTCATTCTTTCAAAAGATTCAGCCAGAAGAATCTTTAACAGAGAACAACCAGGAAGAGCAGTCTATAAATTCTAATGAAGAATTGAGTGGACCAGAGCTTTCGCAAGAGAGAAGTACTAGAAGCGGAAGAATAGTGAAAACACCGGTCAAGTTCAAAGACTATGATTTATACAAATAATTTCGTAAGGGGGGAAAGATGTAGTATCCTGTAATGGTAATAACCATATGTTTTGTTGCTTAGCAACCAAGAGTTAATTGTAGCTAAAAATAAAGGACAATAAGGCTAGTGTTTCATTTCAATGAGTATACATTAATTTAAGTAAACACTACATAGTGTAATTTGGAAATTTAGTATAGAAACTCTTAATATTATACATTGTCTATTTTTGGTGTAACCTCAAAATTCATGTGATCATTGTACTATTAAACAAATTTAAACATCTGCTGATTTGAAATCAAAATAAATAAAAGCAAAATATTCAATGCTTAAATGGTCCTAATTCACAGAAATTGGAAATAATCTACTCCCTGGTCATTTTCATATGGATCTCGAATCCATCTTATTCAAGATGGAAAAAGTTACACACAGTTTTGAGCTTATACTACAATCTAGATTAAGCTTAAAAATCATCTTTTAGCAACAAGTCTATAACGTAAATTGTATTATGATCAAATGAGTAACCTAAAAACATTAAAATTAAATAGCAATTATTGTATATTTATGTCATACCTGTTGGTAGAGTCCGTCATCATTGGCATCGGTGAGAGTACTGTGTTCGACGTAAACACATCATTCTCAAGCCAGTGTTGGTACTTGAGAATGATGTGTTTACATCGAAAGTGCTCAGCCACAGTACTCTCACAGATGCCAGTGACGATGGACTATACCAACAGGTATGACAACGGTACATTTACTGGCGGACCTAACCCTTTAGATTATATATTTATTTAACTTAATATATGTGAATATATATCTATTTATATATTTTTACGATACAATGACTTTTATATCCTTTAGAACCATACTTTCTACATGTTGCTGCTCTTTCTGAACATCGGTTTGATTGAAATTGTTTTCATCAAGCCCTTCACTGAAAAAAGTTAACCCATCTCAAGCAGGATGTGCTAACCATTTTACCATCCAGACCCGTTAAAGCTAATTAAACTTAGTTCTAAACAGTGTGTACTTTTTTCATATATGTAATAATAAATACAGGATCAGTTTATACCTTATGAAAGCTACTTACATAGCATCTAAATTCCCATGGATAGGCTCCAGTTTATCTGGTGTGTTTCCGCATACCAGAAATAATAGTCAACTCTCAATGTGCCAAACTTTTTATAAGGAAACTCTTGACAACAAAAGAAGTTTATTTATTTTTATTTTTTTTAATTTTGTGTTTTCATTTGTTATAAGAATATTTATTTTACATTTTCAAGTGCATCCTCAACAAATTTTGGCAATACAAAAGCTGATGAATGGACTTCTGAAGAATAATATCGCAGACACATTTTATTTGATTCCTCTTTACTCAGGATTTTTTGTGGGATCCGGAAATTTGTATCCTGTGGGGAAAAAATGAAAACGTTTATCAATTTTGGAGATTATTTGAAATTCTAAACATTCCATTAAATTTGCTGTTCATCATTGAATTAATGGCCACTTAGAAGAATGTTATTTATACAAAATAAAAATAAATTGATACTAGAAAATTCCCGAGAACAGCCCGGCTTTAATAGCTCTAAATGTTGATACGCACACAAAAAAAAAAATGAAATAATATGAGTATACCTACCTCATTTAGACTACCTAGCACAAAACCAATTTGCCCTGTGGGATAAGTTGGAACTGTTGTAAACCCATATGCTGCTGTTGGAAATGTCTCTTTGCAGATCTTGTAGGTCTTGCATACAATATCCAAGTTTGTCCAAGGAGTTCCTACTTGGGAGCATATGATGCCCCCTGGTTTTAATGCACTTTTCATTAGTTCAAAATATTTGTTTTGGAAAAGTGGAATTGCTGGACCTGCAATAATAATAAAGCCTTGTTAGTGCTTGGATTGAAAATAGATTGTATTAACTGGTTCATTGTAGTCCAAGAGCTGGTAACCGCACGTTTCATGAAGTGCTCTATGCATCTTGAAATTTTGCTGAAGTGCATCTCTTGGGTAGATAAGAAGGGAAATATGTGTTGGCTAGACTTACCGTGGAACACAATCTACTGTAATACTTTTTCCCCCCAATGGAAAGGTTAAAAAAGCATTGCCCAAAAATAGAGATTTATTCAGAAACCACCTATCTTTAATGTACAATTAAGACAATTTTGCAGAGAACAATAAATAAGGCATGACATTTATAAGGTAGATAACATGTAAAAAAAACCTACGTTTTTTTATTCTAATATTAAATGTGTGTTTCATTCGCGCTGTCATTTAAACTGGGACAGCTGTAGAAGATCATGTGAGCAAGAACCAATGACAGCGCAGGGAACAACCACAACTGCCTAGATGATCGGTTTTCTCACACACGGTTACACACAGTTATTGCAGTCTATCATAGGCAACATTTATTTTCATGTTTCCTGGTGATTAAACCCCACAAAAGTGTCTGCCTTTTTCAGTTCTGTTTATTGAAGACACTGTTTAAATCGCAGCATGAATAAAGCACTTCATTTAATATTAAAAAAAAAAAAACTTGGTACTTTAGGTTTTTTTATTTACATTTTAACCCCCCTTAAAAGTGTCTGCCTTATTATTTATTGTGAAATTGCCTTAATTTGCAATTTGTTTACATTAATGATAGTTGTCTTCTGAATAAAACACTATTTTTTTCCACCTTTTCCCTATGCACAGTACCTGGTGTTCTACGGTAAGTCTAGCCAACACATATTTACCTTCTTATCTACCCAAGAGGTACATTATAGCAAATTTCAAGATGAAAAAACATTTCATGAACATGTCATACAATTTAGCCACCAACTAATAACAAAAATCAATAAGTAAACATTTTTCAGGGTTCCCACTGAGTTTTGGTAATGGAATTCCCTGACATTTTCCTAATTTTTCCCTGATCTCCCAGATAGTGATAATTGATATTAATCGAGGGATTCGGTGTTAGGGTGTACATAATAAAAGAACATTGTATAATTACATGAGTTAATAAACATGCATTAACTTAATATGGTACCTTACGGGTGTTTAACAAAAAAATATGCAAAATTAAAGAACTGAGTTGAGCATGCTAACTAAACTAGGGATTCGTAATGAGACTGTTATGAAGTGAATATTTTCAAATCTAATAGATATGCAAATATTATTATATTAATCAGAATAATACAAACATTAACTAAGAAGAGTTTTTATTTATTGACTACAGATTACATGGGCGTATAAAAGAAATAATTTGGGGGGGGGGCAGCCTTCAATCTAGGAATAGGGGAAATGGGCAGAAGGTTAATGAAACTTTACTTTAAATATATTTATTCGTTCTCTTCCCTAAATGTTTCACACATTTTTGGTGACTTTCAGGGGAATATGTTAAAAATAATAAGGCTTACAGCCTCAACTTGAGAAGATCCTTCCACCACAGTGCCATGTCAAGTCGTCATAGATTATGAATTTAGGAAATCACCGTGGTTAATATTTGAATATGCACAACTATTGTTAAAGCTGTAACTTTTTTATTTCTAATTAATTTTTATAATAAAATATATTGTTAAAGGTAGAAGGGTTCAGTTTGTATCGTGACAATGGTTTTTCAGATTTAAAAAAAATATATATATATATTTTTTAATTATCATTATTGTTGATTAAAATAAGGAGGCCCGGTGGCCGTGAGCGTTAAGGCGCGAGCACAACTCTCCATGCCAAAGGTCGTGGGTTCGATTCCCACTATGGGGTGGTGGATTTTCTTTAGAAAAAGGGAAAGGCATCAGCCCTATCCTGGATAGAAAAGGGTGGTAACTTATAGAAAACCCATCCAAAAATTCGTAGTTAATAATAATGGACGATAAAATTTAAATTTAAATAAATTATTAAAATAAAGGAATTGCTCAGAAATAATGATTAACAGTCAGAATACTTATGATTTTCTCAGCAAGCCCATTTTATGTGTCATCATACTGGATTGAAACTAGCATCTCAGTAGTACTTTGGCACACTGCTTACAAACAATTAAGTGTCAATATAGTAGGATTGATACTCGGTTGTTTTACTATTTATATCTTAATTTGAAACCCCTACTATGATTATTCCTCAATTTAGCTGATGAAACTTCTTCCACAACATTCAAATATCTATAAACATTTCTGTAGTTGGAACTTTTCATATTTTTTTTATCATTTTCAGCCTTGATTCTGGGCTAAAATTAAGGCCAAAATATTGATAATCTACTATATGTTTGTCAAATACCACTCACTCGCCTATCATCGCCCAGCCCAAACCACTTGACAGAAAAAATTTTGCATGGTCACTCCCTTTAGAATGTAAATACTAGCTAAGAAAGGTATTTTTTTTTCATAAGTATTTTTAGAGGGGTTTGAATTTTTAGGTGGTTTTAAAGATAGCAGGCACGCCTCGGCAGCATGCGTTGCTAGGATGATAACAGAACAGCTGTTACCATACTGTATTTATTTCATAATATTATTTTTATCTGCGGTTTATTTCAACCATGATGGCAGACCTTGTTGAATTACTAGAAATAAACTGTGATTTTGTCTCTGATTGAGTTTACGCTATACCTGCGTAATGGATGGTCCATCCGAGTTAATAATATCCCGAACCCTTCCACAGCCTCCTCACCCATCAGCACGTCTTGGTAATGCTCGCAAATATAATGGATGTTTCCAAATTACATCTTGGAAACATAAATTTTAACGCCCATTTATTATTTTCTGTGAATTTTAACCTGTACTGGTTAAACTTCTGTTACTGGTAACTTATAGAACAGTTTATCTGTTTTTTGACACTGGTCCGGAGCGCCCCAGTGTCAAGAAACATTATTACTTTGATTACTTATCAATTGATGAATAACTTATGAGTATGATGGGAACCATGCAATAATAAACTATACAAAATTATGTAGTAGCATTAATTTTGATGACACATTATATAACGCAATAAAATAACTACTTATCTGGCATGACAAAGCTTGGGTCATCAGCTAGTATTAACATAATTTTCTCACTCTTAGGTATTTATTTTGAGAACCACTATCAAACCTCTAACAATAATATTTCAATAAAAATAAATTACATAAAAAGTATCTAAAGAATCCTCCAATTTTATGAGAGGTTAGCTCAGTGATAGAGCACTCGACTAATGAACTGGAGGACCAGGTTCAAAACCCGAGCGCGCACTAAAGATTTCTTCTTCTAGTGCTGCAGTTCGAGGGTTGGATTTGGGGTCCCAGATCGTCCCTAGGCTCACCCAGCCTTAATTAATTTAATTAATATTGGGTACCTTGGGTGCTAATGACTCTAACAGTCGAAGCAGCCAAGGGGCAAATCAGGCGGCCGGAGCATAGTGTTGACCACACTGTCTCCCTAGTGTGCCATACGGTCAAGAATCAGATACCTCTACAGTATCTGCCCCTCTGGGCCCTTGTGGCCTGTTACGGGACTGTTTTATATATATATATATATATATATATTTATTGTGAAAGTAACGGAAGAAAACTACATAATATAAATAAAACACTAGTATTGTTCTGCTATCAACAGAATAAAATTTGACATGGAAATTAAATTAATATTAAAATTTAACTTGCCTACAGGATCTGATGAATCTGTGATTATCACATCGAATTCGTTCTGATGTTTCTCCATAAATTTAAACCCGTCCTCTACATACAATTTTAGTTTTGGGTGTGAAAGGCCTATAGCCATTTTTGGTAAGTGTTCTTTGCATAGATTGATAACTTTTTGGTCTATCTCAACTTGTGAAACATCTACTACCAAAGGGTGTTTGCAAACTTCTCTTGCTACTCCACCATCACCACCACCAACAATGAGAACCTTTGAAAATAAAAAAAATATATAAAATTACATTTTTCTATCTTTGTTATTTATTCTCTTAAATTAACTAGTTATCAACCGCTCAAAGGTTGAAAAAGCTTAGATCCCATAGCACGTCCTATGAGATAGAAATGAATAGAGTTCAATATTTTAGTTTAAATTTAATAATAATTATAATCGCAGTAAAACGACTGGGTAGAAATTCTTTTCCGGCTGGTCCATGTGGCCTAGAAGTTTTCGGGATACTCCTCTAGCCTTAGTGGCCTAGGCCTACATTAGGGCTTAGGTTCTAGTGAAACACCAAAAAAAAATAAATGTATTCCTTCAGTATAACACATACCAATCACTGAAAAAAATTACACAACTATGTACAGAAAATGTGTATCTTCCCACATATCGAACTACTACCATGTACCATAAATATCTCTGATGGTTTTGTTATTTTGAGAATCAACTCACAGAGGAATACCTCCATGTTCAACGCTTTGTCTTGTATGCTGATGTGTGAAGTTTTTAGACAGTGGTATGAGCAAAATAGAGAGAAACAGTTAGTGAAGTTTTCCTGTTTCCTGCTAGTTGAAACCAAAACTTTTAGTGAGGATAAAGGAGTAAAAACTTGAATAATTTATCATCTATAATAATCAATCAACAAATAAATAAAAGTAAAACAATTCACAGACGCAGTGATAACCTCAACGCCATCTGCCTTGACAACAACCCCTTTCCTTACTATCTAAACTTAAAACGCCTCACCAAGAAAGTAATTATAAAAATAAATACGACAAGAATTTTGATACATATGTGATATTAACACATGAAAGGCAGGGATCTTGACGTAAGAATGCTAGGTGCCTTTGAGCTACAGTCGAGATAAATCGTATTACTTCGACTCTCGCCTTTAAGCTACAGTCGAGATAAATTGTAGTACTACGACTCCCGCCTTTAAGCTACAGTCGAGATAGATTGTAGTACTACGACTCCCGCCTATAATGTGTTAATACACAATGTTTAAAGTTGTGATTAATTGGCTAATAAATAGGTCTGATTATAAATGTTAGGAAAAGAAAATTTCCTTTAGAACATCTTTCAGAACATTAGTTTATTTTTTCAATGATAGCTTAATTTAGTATTTATAATATCACCTAAACACACACAGATTAAGACATGGATTATATTAATATATTGGTTTTAATAAATTACAAAATTTTAAAGGTAATTTTTAGTAAATCATGGAGGCTCGGTGGCCGTGAGTGTCAAAGCGTGAGCACTTAACACTCCGTGCTAAGGATTGTGGGTTTGATTTCCCACCAGAGGTGGTGGCTTTTCTATGAAAAAAAGAAAAGGCATGAGCCCTGTCCTGTCTAGAAAAGGGTGGTGACCTTTAGATAAACCGTCCATAAATTCTGAGTTAATTATAATGGATGTTAAAATTTAAATAAATATAGTACTATATTTATTTAAGAGACCCCATTTTGATTTACTTAAATCAAAATGGGGTCCCTCCGTAGTCTAGTGGCTAACGCCTTAGATTCTCATACAGGAGATGGTGGGTTAGAGTCCCACCGGTGGCAGGAATTTTCTCATCTCATGGCTGGTTGAGAAAATTCCTCGCTGCACCATGATTTTGGCGCTAATGGCCAAGATTACCAAATAAAAAAAGCGCTGTATAAAAAAAGTAAATCAAAAGAAATAATCTTCTGATATTTTTAATTTAGCCGACACTGTAAACTATTATTGTACTAGTAGTTTTGTGAAGAAAAGACATTCTGGTACTATTGCAAAAAAATATATAAGTTAAAGGTGAGGGTGGGGAAGGATCAATGGATTCTTGAAGTAACTGGCAGTTGTTCCCCAAAATTGTGTAAAACATCGCAAATATAAGTTAATATTTTAAAAAATTTTGGTTCGAAACATCGCAAATGTAAGATAATGTTTTAAACAATTTTGGGGAGCAACTCTTGCCAGGTACTTAAAAAAAATATATATAGGTGTAAAATGAAGTTCTTTTATAGAATTATGTGCTCTGTTTCTGTTTTCTTTCTTTATGTTCTTATTTTCTTTTTTTTAATATATATATATATATAATTATTCTTGTAGATGACCCAAAATATTTCTTGATATGTTTTTGTTCTTTGAGGCTTAGGGTCGGAAAAAGTAGCAATTCCTTGTATCACACCACTTTATTTTGCATGCCCTACAAGTTTCGTGCTTTATTTCATTCGCACCTGATCAGGAGCACTTCTTGCTAAGAAGTCCTTTCGTCTCATGTACCTTCTATGGAGGCAGGGGTAATACTTTACTGTAGAAGGTACATGAGACGAGAGGACTTCTTAGCAAGAAGTGTTCCTGATGAGGTGCGAATGAAATAAAGCACGAAACATGTAGGGCATGCAAAATAAAGTGGTGGGATACAAGGAATTGCTGCTTTTTCTGACCCTAAGCCTCAAAGAACAAAAACATATTAAGAATATATATATATATATATATATATATATATATATATATATATATATATTATTCTAAATATTTAGGTGTTTTTAATTTATATGACCATTTTACTTACGTTTTTGGGATTTGGGTGACTGAAAAGAGGTAGAAATGACATCATTTCCTGATAAGAAAATTCATCCAACTCAGAACACTGAATAATTCCATCTAAAACAAGAACTTTGCCACAGGATTTTCTAAAAAAATAAAAATAAAGGAAAAATACATACATTGAAAGTCTCATCTTTACATTTTGATTATTTGTTTAAATGTTGGCATCAGAAACAAGTTAGAAGCAAAAATGATAACTGGCATTAATGATAAAGGCAAACCAAAGACTCATTAATTCTTGTTCTCCCTATTTTTAATTCAATTTTTTCTGATACCAAATTATTTTTTTAATGAGACATATAATATAAATTATATTCACAAATGGAATTCACAGAGATGTAGGAATATGATGTGTTTTACTGTATAACGGAAATTAATTATTCTGAATCCATAAATTGATAATTATCATCCCACTTTTGTTTGATCAGCATTTACATTGAATATTTATTATTTCATAATTTTTGGCATAAAAACTAAGAATGTCATTCAGAAATTTGTCCTAGCCAAGGGTGTATAAAAATTGAATGCTGCTGTAATTGTTTTCAAAGGCATTAGACTCGGTAAATCAGAAACTCCTGTGGCTGAAACTCTTTAACATAGGAATAAATGGGATGTTTATAAGAAGTGTGTTATCAGTTTATGGTAGTGCCTTATTTACCAATAAAAGTGCACCTTCTAACTCGGTAGAGATTACTAAGAGAATCATTCAGGATTAATTACTTAGCCCTGTGTTGTACAACTGCTTTCACGCAGATATTGAGTTAAAGTTTAGGTATCATGGAAATTCTGGGCTTAACTAGAAGATGAACATCTTGTGCTGTATATGCTGACAATGTAATAATATTTGCTTACAGCCACTGAGATATATGTGAGCAATTAAAACTACTTGTCTCATTCTGCAGGGAAACCCCTCCTCAAAGGATAATAATAATAGTAATACATATATATTCGTATGTGTGTCTATTAAAATGATACCAGCATAGTTTTTTAGTTTTTCGGCACGATACTTGGTACATAAAGTTACCATAACAATTGAATGACCAAGTTCGTTAACCAGCAAAAATGATCCTGATTCTTGAGGGGCCATATTATAATTTCTCCATGACGGCCATAATTATAGGTGCATTATAACAAAACTTGGTATGCATTGAGTCCAATAAATGAGAAAAATGTGTGGTGAGTAAAATCGATCCATTAGGAGGGGAGAATTATTAGTCTGCTCTAAAGGCCATATTTTTTGTTGTTGTTTTTACAATGACTAAGGGGTCATTAAAAAAAAAAATCAGTCCCGTAACAGGCCACAAGGGCCCAGAGGGGCAGATACTGTAGAGGTATCTGATTCTTGACCATACGGCACACTAGGGAGATAGTGTGGTCAACACTATGCTCCAGCCACCTGATTTTCCCCTTGGCTGCTTCGACTGCTAGAGTCATTAGCACCCAAGGTACCTATTATTAATTAAAGGCTAGGTGAGCCTAGGGACGATCTGGGGCCCCAAATCCAACCCTCGAACGGCAGCACTAGAAGAAAAAGTGCGCTTTAGTGCGCGCTCGGGTTTTGAACCTGGTCCTCCAGTTCATTAGTCGAGTGCTCTACCACTGAGCTAACCTCGCCCCCAAGGGGTCATTAAACAGGCCATAATTTTTTCTTCCTTACAATGAAACTCGATATGCATAGTGCCCAACTAATGATAGAGATGTTTTTTGAAAAAAAGAAAAATCGGTCCATTAGGAGGGGGGGGGGTGTTTATTCTGGAACTAAAATATTTTTATTCAACGCATTTCTGACAAATTAATTAAGTATATTCACTTTACTGGATATCCATGGCATTGGTCAAAATCAGTCTCAATATGGGCGGCTAGCAGACCACGTATGGCGGTTTAATGGCCCCTGAGAAAGTGGCAAGGAGACCACATGTAGAGTAATCAGAGAATAAAGTGTTAAAAAAAAAGAAAAATAAGTACTTTTTTTTTTACCTATGCCATATATATCCAAATAATTTTTTTTTAAATAATTGAGTCAGCTGTTAATAACAAATATTTAATTTGTTCTTTTTTTAATTTAAATTTTAACGTCCATTTATTATTAACTAACTAAGAATTTTAAGAAGGGTTATCTATGGGTCACCACCCTTTTCTAGCCAGGATAGGGATGATGCCTTTTCTTTTTTTGAAAGAAAAGCCACCACCCCTAGTGTGAATCGAACCCATGACCCTTAGCACGGAGTGTTAAGTGCTCTTTCAACAAGATAAGGTATATAGTTTTCAAAAATAAGAAGTAAAACTTCACATACTCCTGTTCAGATTGAGTCAGGTGGTTAAATACAATTTAAAAGAGATAAACTTTATTTATCAGTTAGTTTAAGCACATTCCTCTGCCACAGGGCATGAACAAACCAACTTTTGAGGAATGCACAGAGTATTATTTAAATTTTAACGTCCATTATCATTAACTAAGAATATGTACAGAGTAATATAGCTCTTAATTATTGATATGAGGTATGTACCCATGTGTATACCGAAGCATGTGCCCGCTCCTACAGCAAGGACGTTTAATTAATGTTTTTAAATGACTATGAGAACTTCACTAATTTCCTGCATTTGAGAAAAGATCTAAAATTAATTTCCCTTCAGCTTTGGCAACTAAATTTTACTAGAAAATTAACTGTTTTAAATGATGTTTTGATAATATGTGAAAAAGCAGATTAATACATGAGTACATTTAAATATGTGTTCATTCATCCATAAGTTGAATTTAGTAATAATTTACTATATTGTTTACTTAGTACGCCTACATTTGTACTACTTCACTGATAACCAGTTGGTTCTATTGTCTGATAGAAGTCCATATCTAATATGATAGTAATATTCTGTTATCTCTCTCTGAGATAGACGAATATTTGTATAAGAAATTCCAAGGTAAACATTGCAAATCACAAGAACCACCACATGGTTTTATAACAAGTAATATTAATTGAGGTTAAATCATTATTTAATGAACCGGTATTAATATTAGTAAGCTTACGTGTCTAATATCAAAATGTCTTGGTATTCTGATTTTCCTTCATAAATTACTTTGTCAACTTGGAGGGAAAGAGTTATTCCTGGCCACAAGTCATTAACTTCACTGAACCATCCATTTTTTATTGAATTCATTGTCTTCTGAAACAATAGGAATACAAATTCTACATTCTTGAATTTCAAAGTAATTACTTCTTTGTGGTTTTATTTTGTATGAAATAAACTATGGACTTTAAAGAATAATATAACAGCAATTTTTTAAATAAATAAAAAAATCTTAGATACCTTTGAAATTGAGGTCAGTTTCCTCAGAGATAATCAGATATCAAAAACTTGTGCCTATGGATTAAAATTCTCTTCCTATCAATAGAAGGGTACACTATCTTTCCATTATCTCAATAGACGATCAGCAACTCTTTCTTTTTTTCTCATTCAACATGATTGAACCTCAATTTTGAAATAGAAATAAATAACTATTTAAACATAAATAATTATTTAGTTAATTAAATCTCATCTTACAGAATTGGTGAGGTTTCTAAATTATTGTACTGTTCATCCATTTCTCTTTCTCAATCAATATTAGTCTGTTTTTTTTTTTTGGTATTTAACTTCCTTTAAGATAATCACAAATTGAATAATCTATATAAGGATAGCTCCTGAATTAAATTATAAGCCATTTGGATCTGTGCAAGAATAAATAAAATGGTATACTTCATTAACAACGTTTTGTTAAGGAAAATTTAGATGAAAATTCTTAAGGACTCCTAAATCAATATATTTAGTAGTAAATACACTTTATAAGTAGAAAGTCAAAAACATAGTTTATATTACTTCTTTGTTTCTGTAAATATTTTCCACTATTCTATAGCCTTTAGAGGAAAAATTCACAATTTGCTATCACAGCCATAATTGAAGTTCTTCCTGTAATTAGAAAATATAGAGTATTTTAAATTAGAAACATTTAAGAATGCACAACTAGAAATGGTTTATATTATAACCATTGAGTATCAATATAAAAAGTGTAAGTAGATATCTAGCAGTAGTTCTTTTTATGACTTCAGCTTCCTTAAGCTCCATTTATATACAAATCTATGTATGTATATTTTTTTTTCATTTATTTATTAAGAAGAAAATAACAATCTTTTCCTGATACCAGAAACACATTTCCTATTATTATTCCATGAAATGTGTATATTCTGAAGTTGCATACCCCCTTGTATACCTTCCTACACATACACTAATAACTTCTATTAATTCTAACTCATATCCCTATTCATTTTCAAAGTCTCACATTAGATTAAATTAGTTCCTTTTAGCACTCTCTTTATTTGCCTCTGATACTTGCAGGGCCCCTTGTCTTCTAATGTATAACACACTCAGCAGGCTATAATCAATTTATGTTTTATGATGATTAGATAGTTAGCCGTCGAAGTGATAAGTAAAGATGGAATGGTTGGGATTCGGCTAAATAAACCTCAATATGATTTTGTTTTAAAAAATCTATATTTCGGACGTTTCGGCTACTCATTGGTAGCCTTCGTCAGCTAAAATGACAAAAAAAAGAAATTAATACAGAAACAGTTTATAATTGTGATAGGTAACAGAACTATAAATACAATTAACTTATAAAAGAACATATCGTCTTAAATTCTTAGAATGAGTAGAATGAAAAAATAAATAGGTACAATAATTGATTTTAATAGTAATTAGTAACATTAATTGATTTTACAAAGAAATAAGAAACTACATACCAATGACAAATATAGTAGCTAATAGTAACATTAATTAATTTTACAAAGAAATAAGATACTACATACCAATGGAAATGCCGAGCGGCAGAGGAAGACCAAGCTTGGCAATTAAGTAACCATTGTGAAAGTGTCTAAGGAAAAAGGAATCTACTGGGGTATAAGAAAGGTCGGTAAGGATCAAAAGGCATGTTTATGACATTTTATGACAGGAAAGGAGAAAAAGGTGTTAATGGAAGGATACCCAAGGGGCATGGGAAAAATCTAGGTGGGAGGTCGGGAGAGTTTTTGGAAAATATTAGCATACATAGGAGAACCCTATGTACGCTAATATCTTCCAAAAACTCTCCCGACCTCCCACCTAGATTTTTCCCATGCCCCTTGGGTATCCTTCCATTAACACCTTTTTCTCCTTTCCTGTCATAAAATGTCATAAACATGCCTTTTGATCCTTACCGACCTTTCTTATACCCTTTGTAAAATTAATTAATGTTACTATTAGCTACTATATTTGTCATTGGTATGTAGTTTCTTATTTCTTTGTAAAATCAATTAATGTTACTAATTACTATTAAAATCAATTATTGTACCTATTTATTTTTTCATTCTACTCATTCTAAGAATTTAAGACGATATGTTCTTTTATAAGTTAATTGTATTTATAGTTCTGTTACCTATCACAATTATAAACTTTTTTTTTTTTGTTTCTGTATTAATTTCTTTTTTTGTCATTTTAGCTGACGAAGGCTACCAATGAGTAGCCGAAACGTCCGAAATATAGATTTTTTAAAACAAAATCATATTGAGGTTTATTTAGCCTCATACTTAATTTATGTTTTAGAAAATATTCGAAGATCCGAAAACTTGTCATGTATATTAATGCATTTCTTTTTTTCTTTCTAATACTTCCTTAACACCAAACGTAACCAACCTTTAAATATCTTAGATTAGATGAATTTCTAACGTCTGCAACAAGTTTCTGAATACCCAAACTGAAAATTAGTTGGAAAACTACTTGAATCATTTTTTGATCATAAACGTTATCAGACATCGCTTTTAAAATGTTTTCATTCGTTTTCCTACGCTAGAGAACCTATTAACCCTTGAGTGGTCACCTGTATATCACTTTCATAGTACATCACCTCGGGTCATCATGACCCGACTTTTATTTAAACCTTTTCTATATGGAAAATGGGAAATAATAGCTGCTTTGTGCTATAATTCATAGTAAAATGTATTAAAATAATTTGTACATTGGTTTTGTTTCTTTTTCAATGATTTTGAATGAAAATAATTGAACTAGAAATTTAGTCGATGAAATCGCATATACCAAGAAAATACATCTATTTCTTTTTAAAAGATAAAAAATTATGAATAATTTATATTAGATACATTTAGGAAGAATGATTTTCATCTGAATTTTACACACACAATTATTACACTCAATACAAAAATTTGAATATTTTGAGTCTTTCGTACTCGGGCTCACAAAACAACAATTCCCTGATCTTCTAAATAATATTTGAGCCTTGTTTTCAATGCCCTTGGTAAGGTGTGGCATATTGACCTGGCAATTAGATGACTTTGGAGAATTTGATGCCTAAGGCCACAAATATAGGAAGGGTTATTTTGAAATTGATGTTTTTTTGTAATGATTTTGTTTAAAAACTCTCTATTAATTGATGTCAGTAACATTCATCACAAGAAGAAATACAGCTAGGAACCATCTATGGTTTGATTTAAATTGATTTATATTAATGACCTTGTGGACTTCTTAAAAGAATTTGATGTGATTCTGTTTGCGGATGACATATCTGCATTTTTTTTCGGGAAAGGGTATCAATGAAAAAGAAAGAAATTTAAATTCCTTGCTTTCTAAACTGAATATGTGGTTGGTGAGCAACAAATTGAAATTAAATATTAGTTAGACATGTTTGAATATAAAAAATATCAATTTTTTTTAAAGCGTTTTTCTAAAGCTCGAATCCTACATGCAATCGATTTTCGCAGTAGGTCGTAGCGGTCATCTTGAGGCGGCGGCTTCTTAAAGTGATCTCTTACTGAAACCAAAACGTCAGTAGTTAGGTCATCATTTTATCGGTTTTTTTTTCCTATATTCGGGCGCGGAAGTGCTTCACGTTTTTCTTTATGCATAAGGCTTCCAGGATTGGGAGGTATTGTTGACGATTCTTCACTGGGGGGAGTCTGTTGGACAGAATCAGCTCTCTCCTGCAAAGGAACAAAAATTATAAGATATTGACGTCAATAGAAATAAATATAAATACATGAATTTGGTTTTATGGAAACGCTCTAAATATGCACGAGAACAGAATATTATAAAGTTTCTTTTGTTTCAGTTTCCCGCTTCTATTGAGAAATGGAGTGACATTTCTAAAACATTTGAAGATCGGTGGAATTTTCCTCACTGTTTGGGTGCCATAGACGGCAAGCATATAGACATAGTTCCTCCAGCAAATTCCGGATCCTTTTATTTCAATTAGCAGGGCAGACACAGTATGGTACTTCTTGCAATAGTGGATGCTAGCTATCGATTCCTCCTGGTGGACTTTGGAACAAATGGACGCAATTCTGATGGCGGCGTTCTTCTAAATACTAAATTTTATGAAAAATTGGAATACAATGAGCTTTCCTTACCGGAGCCAAGTAATGTCACGGAAAATTTCCAAAAGGTGCCTTATGTTTTTGTAGCCGATGACGCCTTTCCTCTCACAACTATCATTATGAAGCCTTTTCGTCAAGCGCAACTAGATTCAGCTGACAAAGAGATTTACAACTACCGCGTTTCAAGAGCAAGACACGTTGTTGAAAATAGCTTTGGAATACTTGCAGCTAGATTCCGGGTCTTTCACACTCAAATAAATTTGGTCCCAGAAAACATAATAAAGGTAGTCAAGGCAACTTGCGCATTGCATAATTTTTTGATTGCACAACAAGCAAATTCTTACGCCCCTCCCAGCAGTACGTATCAAGAAACTTGGGATGGGACTATTGCTAATCCAGGCTTAGATTCCTCT
This sequence comes from Gonocerus acuteangulatus, assembly GCA_946811695.1. Taxonomy (NCBI): domain Eukaryota; kingdom Metazoa; phylum Arthropoda; class Insecta; order Hemiptera; family Coreidae; genus Gonocerus; species Gonocerus acuteangulatus. Next base: position 141,562,297 of record OX328123.1, on the reverse strand, counting down.
GAATCAAACATGATCCCATTGCAGCGTATTAACCAAGGGAACATAGTTAATGCTGCTAAACGAATGAAGGTAAAGTTTCATGGCAAGACACACGGGTGTATAGAAACAAAAAGTAGACTCAATTCTTGAGTAGTTTATTCTCTCGTATAGTGTTTAAAATTATCATTTGATTATATATAACCTGGAAGTCTATTGTGAAATGTGCTATTAAATGTTTTAGAATTCTATAAAACTGTATTGTAATTTATATGTACTTACTTCATCAATCTCGCTTCCATCTTCATCGTCCAAGTTTGAAGATGAAGTACTGGCCACATCGTTGTCTCCTAAGAAGTCGAAGAGGTCGAAGTACCATAACTGTGGGGAGTAGACATCCTCCATACCCGCTCCAGATTTCATCGAAAAATCCCGTTTTTTCTTCTCCTTGCGCACGTTGCTTCTGACGTTGTTAATTTTTTTACCACCATACTCTTATTCGCATCGGGCTCAATTTCTTTTAATATGATTATAAGTCTGTCATAAGCGGCCTCCCTCACGTCACGGATATATTCTTTGCTCTTTACAAGCCATAAACATGGTTCTGACCGATAAATTTCGATGAATTCCTCCAGAATTTGGTTTCGTTTTCGGACAGACATGATAAAAAAAAACACTGACACGCGAGTACAGAGAATATGCAGTAAATAAATCACCACACGAAGCTATCTGATCAGAGTATTTGCCACAACTAATCTCACGCCTGCGCAGGTATACCGGATGACTCCCACACAAGCTCCGGTCTACTCGCCTGCGCAGGTAAAAAGAATTGAATTTTGATTCTTCTCCGGTATACCTGTACAGGTCTCTACGCCTGCACAGGTATACCGGAAGGGCTGGCACACACGCTCCGGTTTACCTGCGCAGGTAATGACTCCCACACATAGTTGGGCGTAGTCTTAATCATAATTACGATTAAGATTATAATTATAGGCTCTCGAGACATAATTAAAATTACGATTATAATCATAGACCCTGGAGATATGATTACGATTATAATCGTAATCACAGCAGTAATTACGATTACACTTGTAATCACAACTGAAGGTATAATTACACTTGTAATCGCAACATTTTTCTGTAATTACAACTGTAATAACAAATTTTTTCTGTTTTTATTTTTTCAGATTCTGTGATTATACTCGTAATTGTAATCATATCTCAAGAGCCTATAATTATAATCCCCACACACGCTCCGGTCTACTCGCCCGCGCAAGTAAAAATAATTTAATTTTGATTCCTCTCCGGTATACCTGTACAGGTCTCTACGCCTGCACAGGTATACCGGAAGGGCTCGCACACACGCTCCGGTTTACCTGCGCAAGTCACCTGTGCAGGTAAACCTCTCCGGTATACCGGAACGTGTATGGCCAGCCTAATGCGGGAGATGGTGGGTTCGAGTCCTGTCTGCAGCAGGATCTCACGGTTCGTTGAAAAAATTTCCCTTTCATGGATGTCGTTGCTAATCGCAAAGATGTTGGTGCACCATACTAAAAAAAAAAAAATAAAAAAAAAAATAAATAAAAAAATAAAAACGAAGATGAACTAATAAAATGTTTAATGCACTTTGCAATCAATTCGTAATAAATACACACATTAACAAATCAGCTGCTACATCTTTGTACTTGTTAAACAATAGACTTGAAATCAAAAACACTCAACTAACCTGGAGGTTTATGGTTTCGAATGTTTCAGTAACGGTCATATCACACGATGAAGGATGACAATTACCCTTGGGTTTGGATTCTTGAGGGGAGGGGGGGGGCGGATGATTTGTAAATACAATGGGCTATTCTTAGATCTAGATTTCAAGCTATAAGATAAGTATGCTATGTTAATTTGTAGTCTACCATCAAAGCAAGTACCTCTTTATTAGAAAAAAGACACATATGATTAGTTTTACTAAATCATTCTTTTCATTTGAGCTGCAAATTCTGAGGGAAATTGAACTATTTCTTTCATAAGATTTAGCATCGAATCTTCACCCAATTCCTAACAGATTCTTCTATGACGAATGCTATTTTTTTCGTACTGCGTGACTTTATAATAACTTTAACTTCATTTAACTTTCCCCGGACAAAGCAGTCATCGAATCGTTTAATAGAGTGACCGAAAGCGACAGACAAGTAGATGGCAAAATTTTTTGAAACAAGTATTCCAACATGAACATACTGTCTAGCCAATCATTATTTTCAATAAAAAATCTGTCCGCATATCTTCCAGCCTCGTGCCATTTCTTTTTCATTTTCGCAATTTTTTGTTTTAAATGAGTCTTTAATGTAGCTGAAAAGGTTGGAATAATATTTACTATCTCAAACGTTTCCAAATATGGCAATATATATTGAATCTACATCCTTTCAATTTCACCAAATACTAAATAACTTCCTTCGCGGAGATGGAATTTATTTTCCACAAAACACATAAGCAGACGAAAGCAGATGAATGTTCCAATTTTCTCTCATATACCTTCTAAGTAACCTGTACCATAAATTTCACAGAGGTACTTTGGGGTACTTTTTATTAAAAGTCCTTTTAAGTTTTAAAAATGCCTTATTTTAAAGCATGTTAAAAAAATTACAATAATGGGTCAAAATATAAACTAATTATTTGGAGAATCACTTGATTGAATAACAGTAGTATATATTCACTAATAAAAGACTAAAAATTTAAAAAAAATATCAGTACGATGATGTACGAAGCTCAATTAAAAGATTGAATAGTTTAAACCAAAAGTATTCCGTCGAATCAAATACTATTTTCAGCGTTGTGTTTACTTTGGAATTCGCCTGCTAAAATCAAAACAACCTCTAATACGGTTCCAAGAACTACTTCCCTATACACTAAATACAACTGTTTCATCAATTTCGAACATGAATTTTATCCGCCTAGATTGGTCATTCGTCCCACTGTGCGTCCGGTGGACCGATTTTGGTGGTTAACGAACTCGTTCAACCGTTTGCTAATTGAACGCTATATACTACGTTTCGTGAAGAAAAAACAAAAAACTCTGGCCGCTATCGTGTTAACAGACACATATATATATATATATATATATATATATATATATATATATATATATATATATATATATATATATATTAATTTTAACGGGGGTCATTTTCGGTGTTTACTAGGTAGGATAAAGATTTGAAGAAATTTTTCAAAAATTCCGTCATGAGTGCAACCTCAATAGCTACTTTCCTTCGGAGGAAAGTGCTAACAATAACCAATTACAACGTTAGGTAAGCAGTGACAAAACCCCGTTGAAAATTACAAAACTAACAATTTTAAAGTTTTAAGCACTTATTTCCCAGATTGACATCGCGCCATCAAAAATTACATCGTAACCCTTCTTTTTTTTTTTTTTTTTTTTTTTTTTTTTTACGGCGCATCAACTGTTTGGCTATTAGCGCCGGGCTATCTACAGGTTGCCACCCTTTTCTAATGCCAACAGCACGTGAGCAACCCTTCTTGTCGGGAATTTAGTAAGTTTTCGAATGGCCAACTTCCACTTAACACGATTTCCCAACCGTTTTCGAGATATTTTAGAAAATAAACGAAAATCCCAAAACTTGTCATGCCTGTTATTGAAATATTTTATTTCTAGTGCTTCTTTAAATCCAAACGGAACCAAAATTTATCTATCTTAGACAAGGTACCTATGTGGAATCTGCTGGTTAACGAACTTGACCTTTCAAATTAGACGAAAGATTTTTGTAAAAAATGTCATCAAAATCGGATCATTTGTGACGAGTTCAAAGTGTCCAAAACGATCATCCATGAAAGGCTTAAAGACAAAGCAGGAAGAACGAATCGCTAATTTAATTTATTGTGGTGAAAATGAACAACTGCTAAGAGTTTCCGTAACAGATGAAACTACTGGTGAGGAATAAGCCATGGCTGTATATGAGTGTCTCGCATACTATCGAGGCAATGTAGAGTTCCAGGCGATGCAATTTTGAAGTTGGCCCTCATACATACGGCCAACGTGACTGTGATTGACACATTTTTCATGCCACCTCATGGCATTGAACAGCATGCACCTTCTTGAATGAAAATCGCATCTACCAAGGAGGCTTTACGGATTTTAGATTATCACTCTATACAAAAACGTTTGCTAATTTTTATTTTTATTTTTAAAGATTAAAAATATATTTTCGTTTTTTTTTTTTAATTTTTATATGTGCTTCTTATATAACTCAGAAATATTGTATTATCTAAGTAATTATTTTATAAATTAAATAGGCACACGAAAACAATTCCTTTTGTAAGTGAGCTTATAGTGTTTGATTGATTTTTAATTTTTATTTTATTTTGATAGGAAGTGCATTGATTAAAAACAAAGCATTGATGGATATGTGATGAAATTTATCAGCTGTTCTCCATTGCTGCTATATAACCTATCGCCACTGTTACTGAGAAGCTGTACCAAGTTCTCTCCTCTTGGATTTCACTTCTCATGTTTTCTGCTTGTATTCTTTAAATTTACTCCTTAATTTAGTAATTCTTCGTGCTAATAATTGTCTTTAATAAATGGTAGAAAGGTGACTTTTCCATTGAAAAATAACTTGGGAAGGAATGCACTGGTTAGGTAATTGTGTTTTCCCTGAATTTAGCATAATTTTAAATTTAGTTATTCTTCAAATGTTGAAAATATCATGTAATATGAGCTTCCATATGTATATGTATGTTGATATATGTTAAATCAATCATATTTATTTCATTTTACACACATACATACATACATACATATATATATATATATATATATATATACACACACACACACACACACATTTTCACACATACAAATACATTCATATATATAAATTAAATAGAAAAAAACAAACAGGCTTTTGTTTCTGTTTATTTCAAGCATATTTTTACAAAACAAAAATAACCTGAATATTTCACATTAGGTATATTCTTATGTCAATAGACTTTTGTATAGCATTAAATGCACTTAGTTCTGCAAGGTTCTAAACAGAAATATATAGAATTTGACAAAAATCCTATATGTTTTTGATTATTACGCAGATGACCATTTTACTTAATCTTCGAATTTTTGTGATAGGGGGAAGGTCACTACACAGTTACACCAACTTTATTTTGTCCCTACATGTTTACACTTTTTTGGTGCCTCTTCAGTTTAACAAGTTACAAATATTAAACTTACAGCCTCAACGGGAGGAGGACAACCTTCCACCAGTTGGGCCATGTCTAGACAATCTTATATATATATATATATATATATATATATATATATATATATATATATATAGGTAGTTGGTAACAGCTTATTAAGTCTTCAATAGTTTTGTATTTTAATTAAATTTTTGTCGTGGAAACGTTTCGGCTATAAGCCATTTTCAATCCAATTGTCTGTGAAATACCATTAATTATACTGGTTAGGATATTAAGTTGAAATATGAACAAATAATGATCATAAAAATTAGAGTATACTAATGTATCAACAACTGACCTGTATGATTTTGCATTATTTTTTTATATCGTCGTTACAAATGCAAAGTATTGAATATGAAAATCACCACTTTTCAGAAAGGAAAAGCGTTTATTCATAACTTTTTATAGGACAGTCAAATATTCGGCAGATTTGACCTTTTGATAGTGGAATACTTTCCCTTTCATAGAGTGATCTAAGAATCAAGAGTTTGCCGTACATAAGTCCAGCAGAAATTAGTAAAGATTGAAAATGAAAGATGCATTTTTTCACATTTGATACTTTGCATTTGTATCGACGATATATACATTATATCTTCAGGTTATGAGCTTGTAAATTTCTTAATTTCACAGACAATTGGATTGAAAATGGCTTATAGCCGAAACGTTTCCACGACAACAATTTAATTAAAATACAAAACTATTGAAGACTTAATAAGCTGTTACCAACTACCTAGAACATCTTAGTTTTCAATTTAGAATCTACAATATACATATATATATATATATATATATATATATATATATATATATATATATATATATATATTTATATATATACATACACATATATATATACATACACATACATAAATACGCACACTATATATAAATAATAAATTATTCATTGATACTAGTAACAGATGAGGTTTCACTGTTATTTATCACCCAAGAATTTAAAAATGTTAATATTCAGTTATTGTTGAAAAAATAATTAAGCTACCTAAAGAAACAGAATATAGAATATTAAGCTCTTATAGAATGAATATAAACATTTTGCTCAAAATACTATAATGGGTGTTGTACGTAGTAGCCTTTCATTCTTTGTAACTGTATGTTTTTTTATCTATTTTTACTGGTAATTGACTTCAATACTTCATACATTGGAATTTATTGCAAATAGTTTTTAGTATTTGTACTAATACATAAGAGCCTTATTGAGTAATGTTGTAATAAATAAATTTATTGCAAACAAATTGTTTATTTTGGAGCAAATTCTTGTAGATAGATTTGATACTAATACAGAGTATACCTTTGGTAGTGATAGCTCTGTTTATATAGAGTTAAATGGAGATCATTGTTCTTCCTGTAATTGAACTCGTTAAGTTTGAGATTCATCCATTCATTGATAAGGTTTTTAGTTAAGCAGACTACACATAGTTCATAGCTTAAATCTGATTACAGAGATTATTTGACTTTTTACACATTGGAAGTGTAAAATGTATTCCACAAATATATACTAGTCCACAATTATTAGAAAAAACGTAACATAAGTGTTTTTAATTTAAGTATATAACAAAGAGTAATTACAATTGATTAAATAAAATAAATGCACCCACACCAGTGTTGGGCAAAACTTATTCAGAATAATGAATAAAGAATAATGAACGAATGTATTATTTTATTCATGAATGAAGAATAATTACTTTTATTCGTTATTCATTATTCTGTGAATGAAGTTAATAGTTTATTTACAAATTATTCGAATAATCAATCAGAATAAACATATTTTATTGGGTAAATGTGAAGACGAGGATTCTAGGCACCGATTGTTTTGAAATTTTGCAGTATATCGTATTTTGATGCACTAAACACGAATCCGTTAAAAAAAAAAAACTCTCAACTAGGAAAGAAGTTATTAAGCACTAAAGTTCACTGTTATTGAGGTTAAAGTTGGCGTAAACAGCTTATTTGTTAACATGCGCATGCGCAGATATGTAAGATTGGGAAACAAAGAACTCTCATTTGAAATGTTGATAACCTATTTATAACCTCCATAAAATTGGAATTCTATCCATAACAGCAAGTTGTATTGACTTGAGTTTTGATATCTTCTTGAGCGAGCGGAACCGCATAGCATGTCTGCCCTACAGTCGTCTTAGACATTCTTCTTAATATGCATGATTATTAATACGCTGTTTACGCCAACTTTTACAACCTTCATAACAGTGAACTTTAGGGCTTAACTTCTTTCCTAGTTGAAAGCGATTTTTTTTTTTTTTTTTTTTTTTTTTTTTTTTTTTTTTTTTTTTTTTTTTTTCCTTAACGGATTTGTGTTCAGTGCATCAAAATACGATATAGTGCAAAATTTCAAAATAATAAATAAATAATAATTTTGAGGTGGATTTATTCAGTAAACCAACTGGAAATAAAGAATAATAAATGATGAATAATGAATGATGAAGAATGAATAACGAATATCTCTGCAAATAATTCATGGTGTACTGTGTGAATATGATATTGTAGTGAATTATTCATCATTCACTAAAAATGTATTTGAATGATCATTCGAATAATAATTTATTCGAATAATGCCCAACACTGATCCACGCTCTTGTTTACATTTAGATGAAAAAAAAATGAAACAAATATTTTTTATTAAATGCAACTTTCATCTAAGCATTTTGTGTTGGACAATTGTCCAGAGAAGTATTTTTATGTTTGCCCATGCCTTGCTGAAAGTGTTTGGTATCCTAGAGAATGACATGATTCATTAGGATGAATTTTGAGAGAACTCAAGTCTAGGAGTCGAAAGCCTTCTATTCCTGTACTGTGGTTCACAAGAAGTAGCTTACATTCAGGCTGAGAAATATTTATTTTCTAATCATTTATCATAGTCAATATGGTTATGCATATGCGTTTCCTAGATTACTGGCTACTTTAACTTCCAAAGTGTATGCCTACCCCACCTTAATCACGCAGTAACAAGTATTAACAATTGGGGCTGGTTGGCTGTTGTAGGTTCATGACATAGTATAAAGAATAAAGAAAGTATAAAGACTAATGCCTACACTGTAAATATTTCGTATCATCAAAACTTTTTCAAGGTCACAACCTCATCCTCAGTGTGTGAATGTTTTTTAATAAAAAATATATACAGTAGAGGCGTTTGGACAATCTAGGCGCACGGTAGTGCGCCAGGCCAAGTTCCAGCCTAAGCATACCGTGTGTATATTACAGGAGGTCTTAGAGCCGATTTTTACCCTCTCATAACTTTCAACCAGGTAAAGATAAAGTTATGAAATTTTACACAGGTATTATACTACTAGATGTGAGCAAAACTGGAAATTTTCATAATTCTACATCGAATAGTTTCTGAGATATAAGCGATCGAAAATCGGGATTTATAGGACTCACTCACTCACTCACTCATCAAAATTATTAGGCACTTCCCATGATGCTAGAGACTTGAAATTTTGCATGAAGATAGATATGAAGACGTTATTAAAGGAAAAAATCGAAAAATCGCGAAAAGTTGTGTTTGACTCCGCTTCCGGGGCGGGGGCGTGCCAGTTTTGTTCTTCCTTCGGAAAACCATCATTCCGTCCGAAACTCATGATGTGGGGTATCAAATGAATTGTCTCGGTATGAAAAACCTATATTTGATGTTTTAAGAAACAATTAGACGCATATAGGCTCGGTAAAAATCTTATACCAGCTGTCTGTCTGTATGTTTGTTCCTCTTAAAAATCCGTATCGTTTGACCGATTTTGACCAAACTTGGGACACAGATGGGTCTTGATACGGGGAGAATCATAGGCTAGGTTAAATTGTCTATCAGCTGTCTGTCTGTCTGTTTGTTCCTTATACAAATACACACTGTTTGACCGATTTTGACAAAATTTGACACACATGTCGGTCTTTATCCGGGTAGTCTTCATAGGCTAGTCATAATCGTCTATCAGCTGTCTGTCTGCATGTTTGTTCCTTACACAAATTTACACCATTTGACCGATTTTGACCAAACTTGGCACACAGGTAGGCCTTGGTCCGGGGAATGCCCTAGGCTAGGTAAAAAAGGTCTTTCAGCTGCCTGTCTGTATGTTTGTTCCTTATACAAATTCACACCGTTTGGCCTATTTTGACCAAACTTGGCACGCAGGTAGGTCTTGATACGGGAGTGTCATATTACCTATGACGTTTTCTACTTTTTGTTCCATCGAAATGCCATCCATCATTCCTTCTGAAACCCATCATGTGGGGTATCAAATGAATCGTCTTGGTAAGGAGAACCTATATTTGATGTTTTAAAAAACATTTCGACGTATCTTAACAAAAACAGTTATAGCATAATATACTTCAAAGCAGATACAAAGTTTTTCAAAGTCGAGCCATCTAAATTACAAAGTTTAGGATCACAAACGCAAAATGTATCGTCTTTGTTCTTATATTTTTCTTGAAGGCCTTCTGCACTTTCCCTATTGTGATCTTTATCCTCGGGATAAGGTTCCTGTGTTTTTCAGTGTAATAGTTTAGTTAAGAGAGCAATCAATTTGTCCTCTAGAGTAATGTCATCTGGAAGAGCTTCTAACTTTTCTAGTCTAGTGATTAGATGTATGTAGGTTGATTATTGGTATCAAATATCAAGCAGTAAGGAGAACCTTATGCAGAACCCAAAGACCCTGGTTTTATATGAAGTACAAAAGCTATTTACTAAGAACAGTAAAGACACTTCAACTGACCTTTAAAAACAACAATAAAAATACTTATATCCAGTTACTAAAATATCACTTTCCTCAACCAGGTATATTCTTAAACTTGGCAATGTTTAGTTTTTCTCTAAAGATAATTTCGGCCCAAAAAAACATTGCCAAGTTTAAGAATATACCTGGTTGAGGAAAGTGATATTTTAGTAACTGGATATAAGTATTTTTATTGTTGTTTTTAAAGGTCAGTTGAAGTGTCTTTACTGTTCTTAGTAAATAACTATGAGGTCTTCCAAGTAATGAACTTGGACATTTCTTTCTTGTATCATCTCTTGTATTGGCAAATATTTTTGGTTGAATTAATACACCGACTCATACTACTTTTTTGGAGTGTAGAATGGTAAGGCGTTTTTGGGGGTTTTAGGAGGGGATATTTTTGAGGAAGGGAGTGTTTCTTTGTGGGGGCAGGAACTTGGCCTCTATTTCACATTTATGTTTTTTTTGGTTTCTTCATCCTAAGTCATTATGAGTATTAAACATCAATATGAACTATTATTGTTCAAATTCAAAAATAGTTTTCAATTTATATATGTTAGGGAATTTATGAAATTTTACCCTAAAAATGTAATAGCTTTAAGTTGTGCCTAAGAATTTTCTGGGAGTGTCTTTATCTTATTCTATTGAACAAATAATTTGTATTTTTAAGTAATAGTTTTGTATGCCATAATTATTGTTGTGGTGTGCTAACAACCAGAACAAATGAGGCACAAAAAAATTAATAATAATTATTATCTTGATAAAAGCACATGCCATCAGGTCTGTTCCGATTCTGCTGGAGCCTTAATTCGCTAGATTTTAGCTACATTCATTACTAGGGAACGGATGTTCATGTAAAATAAAATTCAAAATATCTACATATATATTTAACTATTTATAATGAAATATGTAATAAAAAATTGAAAATATGTAGTAAAAAATACCAAAACACAGTAAAATACTGAAAAGAAAAGTGTAAATAACTAATAAGAACTCTGTAATTATAAATGGAAAGAAGAAAAGTTTAAAATATATAGAACAAAACGACTAAAACTCTATAGCATAATGAACAAAAAAATAAATACAAATTAGGAACTCATTTTAAAAGGGGTAAAAAAGAAGTTGAAAATGTCTACAGATGAACATTATTTTGGAAAATTGTTTGCAACAAAATGCATTTTTAAATTGTCTAACGTGAAATTACGCCGGTCTGATCTCATAAGGAGAGTATACAGTGGTGGGATCACTGATCAGGCCCTTTTTTGTCTGGTGACTTTGCATAGAAAAATAGTCGTGTCTGAGCGTTCCATCCAATGAGCCTTAGAAGATAAGGAATAAAATAAAATAGGTTAAAAATTCATTATTTTAAATTTGGAATTTCGAAAATGATATCACCATGATTCTTTCGCTTATTCGCTTGTTTTAGAGAGCAGATTAAAGGAATAATACAATTGTTAAACAATAATTTGTTATATATTTTTTTTAAACGCATCTGCTCCAAGACCATTAGCACCGGGGAAGTATGAGTATAAGCCACCTTTGCTTCTTGCAATTAGAAAAGACACAGTGATCTAGATTCAATGGGTAAAGCATTATTTCTCGACTTCCCCTTTATTTTTTATATTACAAAATAAAAAAGAATATCAAAATATGTAGCAACAATATGTATTTAAGGCAAAATATGTAAAAATATGGATTTTTGATAAAATGTGTAAAAATATGTAAAATAAAAACCTGTTTAAATGCTTTAAAATAACTTAAAACGTGCAGAATTCCATCAAAAATTTCTATTTAAGAATCAGAAAAAAAATGTAAATACATTATCTTCCGTTCCCTATTCATTACAGTTGAGCTGCCTTTTCCCCGGCATTACAGCCGGCTTCCTCAGGTGGTACATGATGATTGTTCGTTATCTGAAAGCAAAATATCCCCAAGGCGTTATTATCTAAGTCCATCTAAGTTACATATTTCCCACTAAATTCATTATATAAACAATTAGGAACTTGTTTAATTTGAAACCTTAGCCAACATTCAAAAATATATATAATGCAAGATGTACTGATATTCCAAGCAACTGAGAAAAAAAAATACTGGCCTTGGATATAAGCAGGTTTACATACAATTCAGCCATATGTTCACTTGTTGCTGAGTTGGAGTAGAATGTGGGACCATCCCAGTCTTCTGACCATGTAAAGTGAAGGGTCAGAGAGCACAATTATATGATTGACACATTTTTACTCAAATATTCACTATGGAAATAAATGTGTGATTGGCTGGTATATTTCTTCATCCTCTTATGCATCTTGCTGGATAATATGCCTTATTGGGTCTTGTTTTCTGAGGGCAATGAGCATAAAAGGATGGGCTTTCTATTCCATATTCCAGCTACACAAGCTCTTTTTTACTTAGTGCTGTAAAACCAAATTTGGATATTTTCAACTTTTGGAAACATTTAGTGAGTTTCAGCAACATTGGCAAATATTATATTCTGTGTTTAGGGTCTAGAATGTACTTATCTCAATGCTGGAGCTGAGGACCTAGGATACCATTTTTATTAAATTTTAAAACATATTTAATTAAGTAAAAAAAAAAAAGAAAGGCAATTAAGTGTGCAAAGGAACAGAGGTGCTTTAAGTTTCAAAGGCACTAAAAACCCAACCAATAGGAATTTAAAGAAGTTCATTTGTGCATAAAGTTTTATTATTTAATTTTGAATGTTTTATAGAAGCAAGAGAACTTATACGAAAATGGAGGGAAGAGAACGTAAGGAAAAGCCAAGAGCTCGTAGATATTTGGGAAACGGTGCTTAAGACAAAAGCACACAAATTAGGAGATGAGTGTGAGTAAAACTCTCCAAGTGCTTTTTTTTTATGGTAAATATTGAACGTACTTGTTTAATTTATTATTAATTTCAGATTACCTTATATTAGAACAAGTATGCATTGGTTCATTTGATTGCAACCGGCTAGATGTTGCTAATGACTGCTTGCAGGTACTCACATCTAAATTTCCGAAGAGCCTGAGGATAGCTCTCCTTCAAGCTCTTCATCTAGAAGCTCTTGAAAGGTAATTAATAATTTAGCAATAAAATAGTCATTTTGTTAAAAATTACCTTATAGCGTGGTTCCTCCCTCGCTCCATAAGGAGGAAACCCGCTTATGAGGTTAACCTCATGACGCAATACGGAAATGCCAACTAGAAAGATGTAAAATCTGTCTGAATTTTCTGAAAATTGTCTTTATTTTAACGATGGACATTTTTGGTAACTATGAGGTAGGATCGATACAAATTTGAAGATATGTAAATAATTCATTGATGAGTGCAACATCAGTAGCTACATTCCTTCCGAGTGCGTTAAAGGGCTTCCAAATATCTTGTGTAGCCTTAAAAGGGCAAGAACAGGTTATAGGAAGATTCGTGTTTAATATACTGGCAGAATTGATAAACTTTGTAATGCATTATGACTTCCTTTCAGATATGATGATGCTCTACAACTGGTTGACTCAATAATCAAAAGTGACGAAACGAATGCTGCTCCAAGAAAAAGGCGAGTGGCCATCCTCAAAGCTCAGGGTAAAACTTTAGAAGCTATAAAGGAATTAACAGATTATTTAAAAGTGTAAGTTCCATTTTATTAATACATCATTTTTTTAATTCTATACTGCAAAGAATAGTAACACCAATTATTTACCTTTGCATGTCTCTTATTAATTGAGTTGAAAACAAAAAGTACCTATTCAAGTATTTGGGAGATATTGATATAATAGCAAATTCTTTGTTTTAATTTTCCCTATGGAAAAAGGATTGTTAGGTTCTATGGGAATTATTGTTTTGGAAAATAGTAAAATCTAGTGCTAATGAATTGGATTGTATGATAAAGCAATAAAATAAAAATATAATTATATATATATATATATATATATATATATATATATATATATATATATATATATATATATGCACACGCACGACTCTCCCTAATCCAGTGTCAGGACGGGGATACAGTTTGATTAGAGAGAACGCCTGATTACGGAATTCAGTTAGAGGTGGTCACTTATGTATTTCAAAAAAGTTATTACTTGAGGATATTATAATATGTACCTCTTTACCAGTGGGCTGCTGACACCCCTAATTTCTTCTGGGTCAACAGAGTTGCCTTGTTCCTTTTCATGGCCATAAAAGAACAAATTAAAAAAAAAAAAAAAAAAAAAAAAGTTTTAAAACTTGTACTCTGCTCGGAATAGATGTTAGAACTGGACTGGCTAAAATCGCGTTTTCCAGCGAGTTCCAAGATCTATCACTCATTCCTCCAGATAAGAGCTAGATAAGAGAGAGCGACGATAAGGGAGAATCTACTGTACATATATATATATATATATATATATATATATATATATATATATATATATATATATATATATATATATGCTAAGATGTAATACTGCCCACTGTAGTAGGGGGGCTGACACTTTCTTCTGACTTCAGCTTACATCCTGTTTACTTCTAGACCACTTCCTGCTCACTCATCATTTCTTAAGGAAATTATAATTTCTTTATTACATCTTCAAGTCCCAATTGATATTTATAATAATATCCTAGCTAGGAATGATATCTCTATATTTTTTGAGAGAAAAGCAATTTTGGTTAGGCTTTTCTTTTCAGCTTTCAATTAGCTCTTATATTGATTTAACCCCTCCTACTTCCCAGTCTTTTAGTAAAAACATATGCTTCCCATATAATGAAACAGTTGTTTTGATGAATCTGCTTTTAAAATTGAAGTTTTTAAAGAGGTCCTTTTTCTTTTTAGCTTCATGGTTGATCAAGATGCTTGGGAAGAACTGTGTGAGTTGTACCTTTCCGAACAAGAGTATGGAAAGGCAGCTTTCTGCATGGAAGAACTCATCCTCCACAACCCGCACAATCATCTGTTCCACCAGCGGCTTGGTGAAATAAAGTATACACAGGTAACATATTCCAATGAACTAGTTATATCTGAAATAGAAATAAAAAAAAATGTTCTAACTTAAAATAATTATTAATTTGTTATTATATGTGAGTTCTCTTGCACCACTTAATTTTTTGTATTAATTATTGTCTAGCAAGGGCATTAGAACCAATGCCCCTCTTCTTAGCTAAGAATTCTAGTACTCCGTATGCACATAGATCTAAGCTAAGCCCTTGAGCTTCATCCCATACATAGCTATAGGTCACTTAGACTGTGGAATGCACATCTGGGTCACTATTTTCTTCCCAAAGCTGTGTTGGTCCACAGATCTCTTATGGTCCTGCACCAAGTCTATTAATAGGGTGTCTACTGCACGAAAAAGTCACGAGTCATGAAAATGTCATGAAATTGAAAATAGGGCACGGAAATCACGAAAAAGTCATGAATTTTGAAACCAAGTCACGAAATTTTAGTTCTTACCAGAGTGTAACTTAATCCCGGTACTTTGGCGCATTTGTAATTGTAGCCTTTACAAATCAATTATTTATTTTTTAAATATATGCAAGCCCAGGCCTTTGACCGAGTCTGGCATCCGGGCCTCCTTTACAAGCTCAAGCGTTTTCTCCCCATCACCTACTACTTAATCCTAAAATCCTTTCTTTCATCCCGCCTGTTTCATGTCCAATACAATGCATCGAATTCCTCATCCCGCCACGTATCTGCTGGAGTCCCCCAAGGCAGCATCCTAGCCCCTCTCCTCTACTCCATCTTCACCGCTGATATCCCCACTAATCCCAGTACCATTATCACAACTTTTGCAGATGATACTGCAGTGCTTTCATGTTCCGCCAACCCGCAGCAAGCCTCAGAAGCGCTCCAGAATCATCTCTTAGAAATCGAGCAATGGCTAAAGAAGTGGCGAATCAAAGTCAACGCCGAAAAATGTAAGCACGTCACATTCACACTGCGGCGTAGTGAGTGCCCATCTGTTACCCTTAACGAATTCCTCATTCCCAAATCCGATGTTGTTCGATACCTAGGCTTCCACCTCGACAAGAGACTTACTTGGAACACGCACACAAAAACAAAACGACAAGAACTAAACAGACGCTACGGCCTACTTAGACGACTAATAGGTCCCAAATCAAAACTCAGTACTGAAAACAAACTAACAACCTACAAAACTATTATTAAACCGATTTGGACATACGGCATTGAACTATGGGGTACAGCAAAACCTTCCAACATAAACCGAATCCAAACCTTCCAGTCCAAAGTCCTTCGCCGGATCCTTAATGCTCCCTTCTACGTGAACAATAATATCATCCACCGAGACCTCGAAATTCCCTTTGTCGCTGAATTAGCTAAAACCCGATTCTCCACTTTTCATTCCAAGCTATCCTTTCATCCCAATCCCCTTGCCCAATCCCTTTCCACAGATGCGATCCCTTCCAATCCTCCGAGACGCTTGAAAAGAAAGTGGCCTAGGGACCAGCTGTAATACATAAATGAAATATTTATAATTCCTCAGGGAGTGTCAGCAATGGCTGCCTTCTCCCCTCTATTCTTCCTTGTGCTAGTTTATGAGATACATATTTACTTATTGTATTATATGTAAACATATGTATACAGATTGTAAATATTCAATAAAAAAAAAAAAAAAAAAAAAAAAAAAAAAAATATATGCAGACTTAAATATTGAAATTCTATACAAAGGGCCAATTTCAAGCCAATAGTTAAGGCTTTTTCATTTTGATTAAAATTATTTTCTTTTTAATGAGCTTTAAATTTGCTTTTCAAATCATTAAAATGTCACGAAAAAGTCTCGAAATTGGTTTTCACAAAAGTAGTAGACACCCTGATTCATCAAAATTATAATTACAAAGAAATTTATAATTCGTCAATTTTTTTTATATAGGATTATTAATTAAAAAATGACAACAATTTTATTTTTGAAAAGATTTCAAAATTATCTTGTGTCACTTTTTAAGATAATTAATAGAATTTTCAGAAAATGATACTGATTAAATCAAATTCACTTTTCAGTATTTTTTTTTATTTTGTTGTCAGTTTTCAACAAATAGTTTTCTTTTCTGGGTTCAATAGTAGATTTACAGCACTGTAATGCAACCAGCCGGCAGTGTTTAGTTTAATTAATCCTTACGCTGCTACAGACTGATATATCAGTCCGGTGATTGCAGTGCCCTGAGTGCTATGGTCATATTTCAGTCTGGAGGAAGCAGTGCTCCGAGTACTATGGTCATATTTCAGTCTGGAGGAAGCAGTGCTCCGAGTGCTATGGCCATATTTCAGTCTGGAGGAAGCACTGCTCCGAGTGCTATGGTCATATTTCAGTCTGGAGGAAGCAGTGCTCCGAGTGCTACGGACTGATATATCAGTTCGGCTTCTTTTGCGCTTGGCTTCTATGAGCTATTATATCAGTCCTTCTACTATTGCCATCTGTAGGCTGTTGTTAAAAGCTGCTGTCTGCAGAGCCGACAGGGGGCATAGGACTTCACTTTTGTCCCTTTAGCTTCCGACTACCTACCTGCTCCCTCCATTGTTTCTCTTTACCTGGAATTTACCCTGCATATTTCTCCAGTATATTTTGTGCTTTTCAAGTGAACAATTGTGTGTGTAAATATTTCTAAGAAAATTTATTCTGAACAAGAATTGTTAGAACTTTTGTCGGGTGTGAGGGTAAGTGAAGCGGAGTTTTCTTCCGATGACGATTCTGATAATATTAATATATCCCAAAATGTTTCTATTGGAGAAACACCTGAAACAAGACAAATGCAAAGTTCAAGAGAATTATCTTCGTCTAACTAAACTATTCAGCACACGGGGCACTCCAGGCGCTCCGCTATCCCAAACCATCGCATCATCTAGCACTGCGAGTATTGCGCAGCCTGAATGTTAATTAAGCAACAATTATAATTGTTGCTTTACAATATTATTTATTTTATGCAATAACTATAATACATGTTCTTTATCTCCATGTTGTATGCTTTATTTGAAAACCCCAAATTTGTTTACAAATTTGTTTACCCCAACTTTTATGAGCGTTGAAACAGCTCCAAAAGACATCACTATTATTACTTTTTTTAAAATGATGTATTCCAGTCTAAAATGAAGGCTGAATAACTTATATTAAAAGAACATGATCATTTATTTGCAAAATTATTATAAAAGAAAAAACAACTGTACTCCCGACCATTGTGTAATATTTTTTCTTATTTGTTTAGTTTAATTTTTTTTTTCGTTCTTTTAGGTGCTTCGTGTTTAGTTTAATATTTTATTTTAAGCTTAATTCTTCAAATTATCTTGTGTTCATTATCATCGGCCCTTAAAAGTAGTCTTTCAATTTGTTTTACTATTTCATTGTAGCATGTTTTCTCCCTTGCTCCATAGGGAGGAAACCCATTTATGATTTCCTCCGGGCGACGCAAGCAAGAAGTGCTGATTTGAAAATTTCACGTTTGATAAATCATAGAACATGATGCTAACAGTGGCTGAATTTTCTTTGTCTAGAGGCTCAAAAATGGCCCGATTTTTGACCAAGACATTTGGTACAAAAATACATTGCCTCAAACAAAAGGTAAAGTTTACTAACCAAAACATTTGTTTTTCCGTAAAATTTGTGTGACACAAAATCCTATCACTTGCAGCTTTATAGGCTTTGAGGGACACTTTTTGTGGGCAATTGTGGGGAGTAAAAAAAAAAAAAAAAATCATTTTCTTTGCTATAACTAATTGTTTTTGAGAAAAATGGAAACAAATAGAATTGCCTAGAATATTCAGTTTTATTTCTCCAAAGTGGCGGATTGAGCTGAAAATGTTTGACAATCATCCAAACATCATTATTTTAAAATTATGGTTATGTTTGGAGTTAAGGAAGTGATAAGGAAACAATTTTTATTTGCCAGCAAGCAGTTGGGGAAATTCAATTTTAAAAAATAAAATGTTGAAAGACTACTTATAAGTACTGCTGCCATTAATTGAGGAGAAGATAGTATTTTACTCAATCACAGGAACCTAAATTGCCACATTTAATATATTATTTTCTTTTAGGGAGGTTTTGAGAACATGGAAGTAGCCAAAGCTTATTTCTGTCAGTCTTATAGACTTAACAAGAAGAACATTCGATCTCTATATGGAATATTTCTTGTAAGTGCTTTTTTTTTTTTTTTTTTTTTCATGTGCGTTGTTCTTATATCTTTAATTTTTTAAATATTTACATTTTAATTTATTTAGCATTTTTAAGTAGCTTTTATGAAAAGCCAGATAAGGTAGTACAGATTGTGGGCAATAATACAGATGGATCATTTTTATCCCTCTGCTCTTTAATGTATGTTGTATTCAAAATTCTGTGGTATATGTGGGAAATAAATGACTTTCATTCGTAGTTAGTGTACAAAGTAAAATTAAAATAAATATATTTATACAGGGTGTCCCGAATTTAAATGGCAAAACTTCAGGAGTGTGTAGGGGACCGAAAAACTAAGGCAAAAAGTCCTTTAGAGATTTGTTTGTTTTCGCTTCGTTTTGGAGAAAATTGTAAAACAAGAAAGAAAACCAGTTTTAATTTTTGTACTTAGTTATATTTATATTTTATTTCTGTTATCATCTATTTAATGTAGATATTGCTCAAAATGTTACCTCCTTGCTTGGTGTTGATTTTTTTGATGATATTTGGTGCACTGCATCTATGATTTGCTCTCTTGAATTGTTTGGCATCGAATAAACTTGCTACTGTGCCTGACATAATGTCTAGCATCTGAGGAGCAAAAGTTGCATTAAGAATATCGTAGCAGGCAATATGGCGTTCTTTGAAAGGTGATAATGGCTACCCGTACTATCTTCTAATAAGCGGGGTTCCTCCCTATGGAGGGAGGGAGGAACCACCCTAAAAGTGCAGAATTTATTAATTATCCCAACAGATTGAATTTTAGTAATTGGTTTCTTGAAGCAATTCCCAATGACTTTTTATTTACATTAAACATGTAAAAAAATGAAAACTTGTTTTGACTCTTTTTTTTTTGTGATTTTCTTCAAAGCAAAAACGAGAAAATTTCTAAATGACCTTTTTTCCTGGTTTTTCAGCCCACTATATGCTCCTAAAGTTTAGCTATTTAAATTCCCTGTATAATAGTTAAATATTTAGGTAGTAATATTAATATAATTGTATAATAACATTGTTATGGAGTCCTAGTTTATGCTAAATTTGTAGACAATAATAACAATATTCCTTTCAGAGTTCAGCTAATATTGGCTCTTCGCCTAAATGTGTTTCTTCAAAGAAGAAAGAAGCAAATCAATTAAGTATTTGGGCTCTAAAGAAAATTAATGAAAGGTCAGTAATCATTTCTCCTTTCCCATCATTTGCCGATCTTTTAAATTGTGTTGATTGGCTACTTGCACAATGCTCCATGTGCATTCAATTCTGATTATGTATAAAGGACATTAAGTTGTCAACTTAAAATGCATGAACAAATGGTCTGGGCAAGGAGGTATCTACAAAACATAACCCTTTGATGTCAAATGCAACGTTTGAATCTCTGTGACTATTAAATGTTAATAGTTGTTGAATAATTTAAAATTTATTTAACAAATTATCAAAAAAGAAGAAGCGGAAGATCAATAAAACTATACTACACACATTCCCACTATTTTTTCCTTCCCTACATGGTTCGCACCATTTTGGCGTCTCTTCAGGGGAATGTAATTTA
This sequence comes from Gonocerus acuteangulatus, assembly GCA_946811695.1. Lineage (NCBI taxonomy): Eukaryota > Metazoa > Arthropoda > Insecta > Hemiptera > Coreidae > Gonocerus > Gonocerus acuteangulatus. The sequence continues at coordinate 141,541,664 of OX328123.1, read as the reverse complement.
AACACAATAAATTCAGCCTCAAATTGAGGAGGAGACCCTTCCACTAGTAGGGCCACATCTAAACTTGTCATTGACTGAACGAATCCAATATTGTGGAAAGTAGTCAGCTAGTCAATAATCGATATGTCATATCTTTAGAAATAATTTTAATTTCCAGATGAAATATTGTCATACAATTTCTTTTAAAAAGAAAATCTTTAAATAAAACCAACCCTCCTTTTCCCTATTTTTTGTCAAACAAATTAATGAAAATTTTATGGTGCTGTATTTCCTATAATATTAGGTTGTGTCAAAACAGAACCTGACAGACAGCTCCCATACTTGGACACCTTACTAATTAGACAGACTGACGGTACTATTATCACAGATTGGTATACCAAACCCACATACTCGGGACGGTTACTTAATTTTCACTCATCCTATCCTTACCATCTCAAAATTAACAAAGCTAGAAATCTCCTTCACCGAGTCCTCTCCTATCCCATGCATCCTTCCATGATAAAAATATAAATATAGCCTCCGATATATTGGCACGCAACCAATTTCCCCCCAACCTCATAAAATCTCTTGTAAAAAAAGTAAAATCCCAACCTTCCAACACTATTTCTCCCAATTCTTCCCTATCTCCCAGTTCCCAAATGTTCCGATCCTTGCCATTTACACCTGGACTGACTGAAAAACTTCTGAAGATGATTAAAAAATCCTACCCCTCCCTAAATTTTGGTGTGAAAACCATTAACAAACTAAAAACCCTCTATACCAAACTTAAAGATTCCATCCCTTTTGGCCAAACCACCCGTTGTGTTTACCAAGTCCCTTGCCATACCCCTTCCACCTGTAGGAATGAAAGGTACAACCCTAAGGGTACGTTCATGGTGAGGATTGATTCTGTGATGCTACGATAGCTACTCGGATGAGCGCTGCCCTGATGTATTCTACATCGATGGAGGGTGTTCATGCTGACTCACCATTGTATTGGTTCTTGCTGGGAGTAAAGTAACCTTCAACAGTGAATTAGCTTTTGTTTATGAAAAAGCTATGCTTATGTTAGTGAGAAAAAATGAGCCTTTACAATTAGTTCGTGATGTATTCCTGACAAAGAAAAAGGGGTTGGTTTCTTACTTGGAAAAATTAATGGAATCCTATTAATTTTAGCGAGTTGGATAGACTAGAGTCGCTTAAATTAATATAATTCTATTAATTGCGAGTTGGATTGACTAGAGTTTTCTTATATCTTCTTGAGCAAGTGGAGCGTAGCGTAGCGAACGGAAACGCATATCATGTAATGCTTAATAAATGTAAAAGATCCAAAAAAGAGAGAGAAAAGGAATAAAATATGTGTGTTTACAAATATCATTCTTTATGTTATCCTTCATAACCTGCAAAACAGTCAACTTTAATGCTTAATAACTTTTTTCATAGTTGAGAGAATTGATTTTGATCATATTAACCTTTTTATTAATAAATATTACTTGCCATTATCTAATATGAATTATAACTGTAGATAACGAGTCAAGTAGTAAAAGATAACCAGCAAAGAACCTGTAAGCTAATCAGCGAGTATGAGTAACTGTTATAAATCACTTAACTAAATAAATACTTCAAAAGTAACTGGATGTAGTCTTCGCAAAAAGACCCAATTTTCTTTCATCTCGACAACGAAATAACCAAAAAAGAATAATCACACAAGATGAAGTAATGAGAGAGGGTAGGTGACCTGCGCACTAGAGTCCTTTTGAAGGAACCAATCACAGTCAGGCCCACATCGCAGCTTTCCTCCTCACTGCGAGGAGAAAACAAAATATTTGTTCTTCCCCGCGGTCACTGCGCGGGTGCGAGAATAGCATCGGAAGTAAGGATCCTCACTATGAACACTCCCACCTTAATACATGTGTTTGTTTTACATCGGGGCAGCGCTCATCGGAGTAGCTATCATAGCATCAAAGAATGAATCCTCACCATGAACGTACCCTAAGTGCAGAGTGTTCACACTCTAAATCTGAAAGCCACTGATCTCCAAGGTTTAACTGGTATTGAGACTAACGAAATATTAATAAGTTGATTGTTAACAGGTACAGGGAAGCTCGTGGTAAGAATGACGATGATATCAAGTCTTTGGAGAATCATCTCGGCCTCTTGCAGATTAATCCTTCACCTTCATCATCATGATGTTAGCAAAGATTATCTCAAAATCTTATTATATCTTCTTTATTTTATTCTCATGATCAAAGAAGTTCTATGTATTATATAGTTTAAATAAATTATTACAGTTGTTATTTACTCTTCCTTGTTTTCTTTATAAAATACTACTTGTAAAGAATATGTTTTATGATGAAATTAATTTATTATTTTTTTTTTTTTGTTCTAAGAAATATTATAATGTGTTTACGTTTTACTAAGCTTGAACTATATTAAAAGTTTATAAAAATGTTTAAATGTGTAAAATAAAAGGTGAATAAGTTTTGGTGTTTTTTTTTTAACTCATACATTTTCTTGAGATCCGTACTGAAGCCTTAAAAATAGAATGATTTTATTGGGTTTTCTGCATCAAAATAGCTGTAGAAAATGTACTTAAAAACCATTAAATCCAAAACTGTTCAGAACATTTTTATTTGAATCCAAAAATCAAACTGGTATTTTTATTGTTGGGAAGTAAATTGGTTAAATCTAACACAATCAATCTTGAGAATAAGTTTATATTATTACAACTCTTTTAACTGGGAGAGCAACATATCGGCCATCTTGATATAGTAGTTATCCAATTTATATACACCACCAGCATTGGGGTCCTCCCGTGGTCTAGTGGCTGGCGCCTTAGATTCATAAGTGGGAGATGGTGGGTTCGATTTCCACCGGCGCACAGTGTAACGTCCAATGGACAAAAACCTGAATTTTTGTTTTCTTATATTTAATTTTTAATCCCCTAGCTAAGTTTAGAAGCTATTCAAGGAATTAAAATCGTATAAAAGTTTTATAATAAAACTAACAAATATTAGTTTTATTGTGACTAACGAACACATTAGCAGTATTATAAACAAGGCAAAGTCTTTAAAACCTGTTACATACCATCAATCAGTTTGAATCTCTCTCGTTGAAAGTAGAACAGTGTTTTTATTAGGAAATTACATCAAAACTATTCCTTTTTTATCTGATATCATTTATCTGGGTAATTACTCCCTTATTATTTATCCTGAATTATTCTTCATTGATCTTTGAAATTTTTCTTAAGTACAAAATTTGGATAGACCATATCAAAAAAACTTCATCTAATCACATCCCTAGTTTTTTAGAGCTTAAAGTTTACCTGAAGTATAATGTACTAAGGGCAATTTAGTTTGCCAAAATTTGCCGATTCCAAAGATTTTGATTTTTTTATTTACAGGTCCATCACATAATACAATTTATTTTTTCTTCCAAATTTAAAAAAAATGTGGATAAATCCAAGAAAACGGTATCAATCCTTGAGCAAATACTGATTCAATTTGCCCTACAGGATGCTTCTAAAGAAATTTTGAGCAGTATTAGAAAGACTGCCAGTTTAGTCTTATATTATATGTCAAAAATGTGGGAACGTGTTCACTGCAGAGAAAAAACTCTTATATAATTACTGGTTGAAACAAGGTATCAACTTAGAAGAAATTGTTATTAATTATTATCAAGCAAAAAGAAATTCACGTTTGATGGCCCTACCGGCTTACTTAGAGGTAGAACTAAGAAGAAAGAGTTTAAAGCAATGTGTGAGAGATTGAAAAAGCGCCGGGGTCTTCTGACATCTGTCCCAGAGCTTGCTTTATAGAGAAAACATATAAAAAGGCAAAGCAAAACCAATCCAGACATTAATGAATGTATAATAGAGCCCCCGGTACTTTCTAGAGCTATTGACATGGGATCATAATCGTCTGTGAGTCCATTTAACATAAGCACACCGATAAACTCGTCATCTAAGCCCGCAAATATTGCACTACGTTTTTGAGACAATGTTAGAATCTCATTTATGTAATCCTCCATTAAACCAAAATTCATTAGTTGTACACGGATAAGTTGTCTCAGCAAAGATAACCTATGTGTAAGGCCTTTATCTTTGTATAAGCTTCGTCCACACTTCTTTGGATGATTTGCAGTTTTGAACAATTGAAGATAAAGATTCTTCAATTATTAGGCATATTTTTGATTCAGCCTTTGAGGCTTTTTTGGAGTTTGTTTCATCTCCGGTGACAACATCCCATAATGCCTCTGCTGTTAGGAACAATTGAATAATAATGTGAAGCATTCTCTCATGGTACTCTTAAAAGAAAAAGTCTGTCACGCAGGAGCTGCATAACTAAGCACTTTCCTCAGAATTTTTGTAGTGAAGACTATATTACTGAATAATTTGATGTAAATAACCTATATAAATAAAATAAAAACTTGAATAGTTCTGCTCATTTACATTTCTTATGAGAACTGTTCAATTTTTAATTTTGTAAATAATTTGCTTCTAGAGTTATGTAAATACATGATACAATACTACTTAATAAATACACAAAAAATTCATTTTCCGTCTTTTGATCTGACGCAGGAACAGGATACAATCCCCCTAGTGGGAGATAGAGCTCCTCGCGGCGGCTTTGGGAACCTACGTCTGGCGGGGTAATTCTAATCAAAGAGAGTTTAAAGTAAATCCTCCTTTCAAATAGACCGATTTAATTCATTTTCACAACACTTCTTTCTCGTGAGATACCCACGACGTATACCGCGTTTCGATACAATACAGCAGAAATTACGACCGGCATGAGTATATTAGTACTATAGGTCTGGAGTAAACCCCCCCTCCAAATAACCCAATTTAGTTTATTTTTACAACCCATTTTTCTCTGTTGATTACCACCACGAATACCGAGTTTCGTTGAAATGTAACAAAAATTACGACTGGTAGTGGCAAATTGGTAATGTGGGTCCGGAGGAAACCTCCTCCTCCTAATGAACCGATTTAGTTTATTTTTACAATGTATTTCTCTCTTTAGATCAACATAACGAATACGTTTCGTTGAAATATAACAAAAACTACGGCTGGCATGGTCAAATTAGTGTTTTGGGTCCGGGGTAAACCCCCCCTCCCGGTGGACCGATTTTGGTGGTTAACGAACTCGTTCAATTGTTTGCTAATTGAACGCTATATACCACGTTTCGTGAAGAAAAAACAAAAACTCTGGCTGCTATCATGTTAACAGACACACACACATATATATATATATATATATATATATATATATATATATATATATATATATATATATATATATATATGAATAAATTTTAACGGGGGTCATTTTCGGTGTCTACTAGGTAGGATCGATAAATATTTGAAGACATTTTTCAAAAATTCCGTCATGAGTGCAACCTCAATAGCTACTTTCCTTCGGAGGAAAGTGCTAAAAGGTTACGACTGCTTCGAAGAAGTATTCAGCATCGACAAAGAAGGCTCCACAAGATACGCTGACATCGTTGCCTTCAAGCGGAATACCAAAACGGCTCTAATATTAGACCCGACTATCTGATATGAAGGCAACGATGATAAACAAGGCGAAAGAATAAATCTTGAGAAGCAAGCGATCTACGAGAAGTGCGTGAACTATTATAAGGAAAAATTCCATGAGAGTTTTGGACTCAGAGAGTACCGAGTACAAGGATTATGGTTCGGTTCCAGAGGCACCATCCCGAAGGAGATGGCAGCTTGTCTCAAGGAAACAGGTATCAGCGAGGAACAATTAGAAATCATAGCTGAATCTATTCCTGTTGATTCCCTGGCCATTATTCAAAACCACATATATGGCTGAAGTCCTTCAATCTATATATTAGATTTATTTATTCTTTTTATCATAATTTTTTATTTCCCATAATTAGAAGTATTTTCATTTTTCTTTTACATTGTTAAGTGTATAGGATTTACAACTTACAAGAATGATTTGCAGTTTTCAATTGCGAGAGAACACTTAATAATGTTTTATTTATTTTGAAAACATGTGGTTTCTTTTTTGGGGGTTATCTGATAACCGCTACAGGATTCCCCTCCCAGATGACGGAGTCAGAGAAGCTGACGTTTCACGGTTCTCCCGGAACGGGTCCTGTAGGGCTCTTGAGTTGGCGGTGGCGGTTGAGACTGCGTTTTTGGGAGAACTGGTGGTGTGTCCTGAGTCTGTTCGGATGGAAGAAACGCAGGCTTAAGCCGGTCTGTCGATATGGTGGCTTGGCGGCCTGGGAGTTGCACTTCGAAGTACTTGTCGTGTCGTTGGAGAACTCTGTGTGGCCCGGAGTATGGTGGTGTCAGCGGACGTCGGGCACAGTCTTCCCTGATGAACACATGCGTGCAGTTCTGCAACTCCTGGTGTACATAGGTCTTCTTAGTGCTCTCCTTATACTCGGCTGGTCGAAGGGTGCGAAGATGTTCCTTCAGCTCCTGCAGGAGTACGTGTGGATCTTCCGCGGTCGTGTGTTGCTCCAAGAATTCGCCTGGCAATCTTATGGGACAACCGTAGACTGCTTCAGCTATGCTCGATGAAGTATCATCTCGCAGGCTGGCTCTGAGTCCGAGGAGTACGGTTGGCAATATGCGGGTCCAGTTGTTGCTGTCAAGGTGTGCTGTAATGGCGGCTTTGAGTGTCCGGTGCCATCGTTCTATGCATCCGTTAGCTTGGGGATGATAAGCAGTTGTGCGACCTTTCTCGATTCCCAGAAGCGAAGTCAGCTGATGAAAAAGCTGGGATTCATATTGCCGGCCTTGGTCGGTGGTTATTCTTGAGGGAACGCCGAATCGGCAGATCCAACCAGTGTAGAATGCGCTTGAGACGGTTTCGGCTGTGATGTCACGTAATGGTATTGCTTCTGTCCATCTGGTTTGACGGTCTATCATTGTGAGACAGTAACGGTGGCCGTCGGAGGGTGGTAGTGGGCCAATTAAATCTAAGTGGACATGCTGAAAGCGAGTGGCAGCTGGGAATGTTCCAGGAGGTGCATGGGTATGCCGGTGTATCTTACTCTTCTGGCAAGCGATACAGCACTTAGCCCAATCAGCTACTTCCTTATTCATGTTTGGCCAGAAATATCGCTCTGCTACCATTTTCCGTGTTGTCCGGACGCCAGGATGACTTAAGGTGTGCACCTTGACGAAAGCACTGTGCCTGAAGTTCTTCGGGAGATATGGCCTTGCCTTGCCTGTTGACATCTCACAGAGAAGGGTCTTGTCGGTGCCAGGAATTTCGATGGCTCTAAAGGTTAGGTTAGTTTGTTCCTGGAGTCGGCTGATCTCATGGTCTTCTTGTTGGGCTAAAGAAAGGGCGACAAAATCGTCTGGAGTTTGGATTTCAGCAATCCTTGATAGGGAATCGGCAACAATGTTTTCCCTGCCTGGACTATAGATGATCGTAGTGGTGAATTGGCTAATGTAAGTTAGCCAACGGATGCGGAGAGGTGAAGTGGATTCAGGCTTTTGAGTGAAAGCATGAGCTAATGGGCGATGATCTGTGATGATTGAGAAAACTCGGCCTTCCAGTTGAGGTTGAAGATGTTTGATGGCCTTGTATATAGCCAGAAGCTCCCTGTCGTAGACAGAGTAATTCTTCTGCGCTTTATTGAGTGCTAACGAGAAAAAGCTTAGAGGATGCCATTTGTTATCCTGTTTTTGTTGTAAGACAGCGCCTAGACCGACGTCAGATGCGTCGCATGCGAGTGAGATCTCTGCGTCTGGGTTCGGATGGACGAGCTCAGTTGCTTCAGCAAGGTTCTTCTTGGTGTCTTCGAACGCCTTGAGCGTTTCTTCGTTCCAATTGATTGGAGTTTTGTCATTTTTCTTGACCTGATGGAGAAGTCCGTTGAGAGGTTGTTGGATTGATGCTGCGTGGCGAAGACAAGGTCGGTAGAAATTCACCATGCCCATAAAGCGCCGAAGTTCTCGAACGTCCTTGGGAAGTGGGAATTCTAGGACAGCCTTAACTTTGTCTTCCAGAGGTGTGACGCCAGATGGTGTTAGATGGAATCCAAGGAAATCGAGCTCTGGGACACCGAAGACGCATTTCGATGGGTTCACAGCGATGCCGTTCATGTCGAGACGACGAAGTACTTCTCTGATGTGAGCTTCATGTTGTTCCTCGTTGTCCGAAGCGATCAAGAAGTCGTCAAGAAACTTGAAGAGAAAGGGTAGGTCTCGGAATTGGTTGTCGACGAAACGCTGGAAGCTTTGACCTGCGTTCTTCAGTCCAAAACTCATCCTGTTGTATTCAATAAGGCCAAATGGGGTAATAATGGCAGTTTTCTCTCGATCTTCTACTGCTATCGGTATATGATAGTAAGCCTTGCGGAGATCTATTTTGGAGAAGATCTTCTTGCCATGTATCTCCATTGTGAAGTCTCGAAGATTGGGTATTCCATATCGATCGGGAATAGTGATGGCGTTCAGGGCTCGATAGTCTCCACACAATCGGAGAGTACCATCTTTTTTCTTCACTACGTGGAGTGAACTGGACCATGGACTTTTGGAAGGTTGGCATATTCCGCTGTCGATGAGCTCCTGGATCTCCTTTTTGACTTCCTGGTAAATTCCTGGAGGCAAACGGCGGCATTTAGCCGTGACAGGTCGTCCTTTGGTCTCTATATGATGCTCCACTGTTGAATTGGATGGTCCACGGATGGGAGTGACCTGAGTGACGGTAGGGAATTCACCTAGGATGCGGGCAAATCGATTATCGGCTGGAAAGATGGAGAAGGTTGGTATTTCTGCTGAGGATATGGTACCTACAATGCTACGTCCTGAGTGCTGGTCGATCAGTCTCCTGTTTCTTAAGTCCACAGTAAGCTGATGCCAGTAGAGAAAATCAGCACCTAATATAGCCTTGGCGACGTCGGCTAAGACAAAGGTCCACTTGAGAGGTTTTCTGAGTCCTAAGTCGACATATCGAGTGATTTCACCGAAGGTTGGAATCGGGGAGTTGTTGGCTGCTATTAAGGTGAAATCAGATGGAGTCTTACGCCGTCCTTTGGGCACAGGGAGAAGAGATATGCATGCTCCTGTGTCAATGAGGAAGGGCTGACCAGTGGTTCTGTCCGTCAGAAATAGGCGGCGGTGCTGCTGGGTTGTGAAAGTTTCCGCCGCAACTTTCACATTTCCGAGTTTAAAGCTGGCTCTTCGGATTTCCAGTTGCAAGGTTGTGTGCAGCGTCGGGCTTTCTCGCGGAATCTCTGGTGGTAATAGCAGGTATCGCGCGACTGGGATCGAGGGAGATTGTCTTGATTCCGGCTGCTGCTGGAGCTTCTTTCGCGGTTCTTCATCTTCAGAAAGCGTAGGATCTCGTCTACGTCGCGGCGTAGAGCTCCGAAATCTTCGGATGGGTGCTCGCATCTGTTCGTGACTGATGTGGTAGTTGCGGAAGACTTGTTTGGGCGAGGTTCTGACATGTCTCGAATAGCGTACGTCTCAGCTGACGGGGATACCTCCAAGATCTTGTCGGCTACTTCTGCCAGTTTTTGGATGTCAGTGTGGCCTGTGGAAATGAGGATGGGACGAATTCGTGGGGGTAAATTCTTCATCCAGAGGGTGCTAATAAATCCGTTTGATACATCGGAGCCAGCTAATTGTTGTATTTTTCTGAGGAGCTGTGAAGGAGTCTGGTCTCCGAGTGGCATTTCTTCTAACAGCTTGCTAATTCTACGTGTTTCGGATTCTCCGAACGTGTTGATGAGCCTAGCTTTAAGGTCCTCGTATGGTTGCTCAGTCGGTTGGAGGACGATATCTGAGACTTGGCTAAGAACATCCAGATCGAGATTCGGTATGACGAGCTGGAATTTTTTTAGGCTCGATGTTACGCGGGATGTCGCAAATACAGCCTCGATCGTCGCGAACCATAAAGTCGGGTTCTGTTTCCAGAATGTCGGTAGTCTTGAACTCGGCCCTTGGTAGAAACTAACCTCAGGCTGGGTTTCATGGAGGTCTGTATCGGACGTAGATGAGTTTTTTTTGGACATGACGAACGGCGAGAAGTGAAATCAGAAGTATTGTTCAATATCAGGGGTCACCAATGTTAAGTGTATAGGATTTACAACTTACAAGAATGATTTGCAGTTTTCAATTGCGAGAGAACACTTAATAATGTTTTATTTATTTTGAAAACATGTGGTTTCTTTTTTGGGGGTTATCTGATAACCGCTACAACATTTTCTTACAATCAATTTTATCATTATTTTCGTAGTTTTATTAGTTTGTTTTTAATTTACATATTGATTTTACTTGTTTGAGATATTTTTATAATTATTGCAGTTTGTTGATTAGTAGGTTGTGTACTAAGCAACCCAATATAGTTGGGCAACTAAACCTTGTTTTTAGCACTTTCCTCCGAAGGAAAGTAGCTATTGAGGTTGGACTCATGACGGAATTTTTGAAAAATTTCTTCAAATCTTTATCGATCCTACCTAGTAGACACCGAAAATGACCCCCGTTAAAATTTATATATATCTATATATATATATATATATGCATATATATATATATATGTGTCTGTTAACACGATAGCGGCCAGAGTTTTTGTTTTTTCGTCACGAAACTTGGTATATAGCATTCAATTAGCAAACGATTGAACGAGTTCGTTAACCACCAAAGTCGGTCCACCGGAAGGGGGGGTTTACCCCGAACCCAAAACACTAATTTGACTATGTCAGCCGTAATATTTGTTATATTTCAACGAAACTTGGTATTCGTAGTGGTAATATAGAGAGAAAAGTGAGATATAAAAATGAACTAAATCGGTTCATTAGAAGGGGGGGTTTACTCCGGACCCACAATACCAATTCGCCACTACCAGCCGTGATTTTTGGTATATTTCGATGAAACTCGGTATTCGTAGTGGTAATCCACAGGTAAATAACTGTTGTAAAATTAAACTAAATCGGTTCATTAGGAGGGGGGGTTTACTCCGGACCCACAATACCAATTCGCCTCTACCAGCCGTGATTTTTGGTATATTTCGACGAAACTCGGTATTCGTAGTGGTAATCTACAGGTAAATATGTGTTGTAAAAATAAACTAAATCGGTTCATTAGAAGGGGGGGTTTACTCTTGACCCAAATTCTTAATATACTCATACCGGTCGTAATTTCTGCTGTATTGTAACGAAACGCGGTATACGTCGTGGGTAACTCATGAGAAAGAAGTATTGTAAAAATGAGCTGAATCGGTCAATCGGAAAGCGGGGGTTTAATTTGTAATATATTTCAATAGAAAAGCCCGTCAGACGTAGGTTCACAAAGCCGCCGCAAGGAGCGCTTTCTACCGCTAGAGTGACTGTATCCTGTTCCTGCATTAGATCAAAATACGATAATATGAGGTTTTTTGTATTTATTACGTAGTGTAATAGGTACCATGTATAAACATAACTCTGGAAGCAAATTATTAATTGATCAGTTACTCATTACAAATTTAAAAGAGAACTATTCTTGTTTTTATTTTATTTATGTAGGATATTTTAAGCAAATTGTTCTGGAAAGCAATCTACACTACCCAAATTCTGAGGAAAGTGCTTAGTTATGCAGCTCCTGCGTGACGGACTTTTTTTTTATGATGACTGAACCGTAAATATTTCCATAATGATTAATCTCCATTGACAATGATCTCTATTGAACAAATGTACTAATATATTATTAACAAACTTATAGAAATGGATTGGATTATGCTGACTAAATATTGGCGAATCAATTTTAAGGAATTGTGGAGAACTGATTGGCAGGGTTAGACTCAATCAAACAAATATTTCATTATTTAGTTAATATATTTAAGTAAATAGATGTGTCTATAAATTGGATGAATAATCTATTCTAATGTACATATTATCAGCACTCTAAACAAGAATTCATAAACTTTCATTGTAACAAGTTTAAAAATAAAATATGAAAGTCACAAAGAAAGTATATCACAGCCGCTAGCATTGTGTAATATGACAAAATTACAAAAAGGACTGCAGTTGAAAATTTAAAACGATTAAGTAGCTTCAATTCAGCAATAATTAAAAAATAATTCCTATCTCATTACTGAACCAAACAATTCTGCTATGGTGAAAATGCTTACAATACTGTGCATCCCAGATATCACAACATTCCACTAATCTTTCTCTTAAGTACGCATTTAGTAACATGCACAATATTGTGCTAATTTTAATATTTTGTCATCTTGGACGGTAAAAAATAATTTTCTCCATTGGTACAATATCAAAATATGTGCAGTAGGGCTTCATTAATCCAAATTTAAGAGGAGCAATAGGTTTACTAAAACCAACTAGACCAGTGATTCTGAACCTTGTTAGACCATGCGCCCACTTCAATATGTTCCAGAATTGTTTTCCTACTTCTGAGAATAAAATAAATTTAAAAAAAAAATTACACACCTTTATGAATATACAGAGATGTTTGTAATGAATTTGTGTTAAAAATTACACAAATATTCAAAGTTATAAAATAATAGTAAAATTTATTTCTACTGGTAATCGTTGAATACTGCACTTTTTTGTCCCCTGGAAACCTCAAAAACCATTAAAAGATTAACATTCTGGAAGTTTTAGTTTACCAATCTGTGGACCCATACAACGTTTTCAAGGGATTGAGAACCCCTGAACCAGAGAATTTTTAATGATGTATGACTTCTAGTAATCAACTTCTCATATATTTATATAATATATCAAAGATGTATTTTCGCTTCATTATTGTATCAAATAAAACAGGAATACCTCTTCGATGAAAAATATAAATAATTACCCTGGTTTATTAATTATTTATAAACTTAAACCAGGTTCAGAGTCAAATATTCACTTTTTTCAAGTTATTTTCTAAGTAAAGACAAGAAATTCATACATTCAAGAAATACTTTAAAAAAATAAATACAAAAGGTAATGCATACAGTTTGAAAACAAATAGCTGTATGCTGCAATATCCTAAATAACTACATATAATAATCTTGTCATATAACTAGAAATATATAATACATTTCTTAACCAGACATCTCATCATGTTTTTTTTTTAAGTAATTAAGTGCAAATTATATGATTACAAACATTTTTTTTTTTTTTAAAACTACATTTCTTTATTCTATTTCCATTTAAATTAATATGCCACACATTATGAATAACATATCGCACTAGTATTTCTAAAGTGAAACAAGTAAAAAATCGGTTTTATTCACACCGGCATAGTTATGACTGTCAAATACATGGTAAATATCTCTTTATCAACCATCAAAACTGTATGTACCTAGCTTCAGAGCTTGTGCACCAGTGGGCACTTGTGTCACTCTTCCTGTCTTAATCCTAAGGCCCCTACATAGGCAAGAGTGACACATTTTCAGTAGTGTTTTATTTTGACTTGTGTCACTTTAGAAATACTAGTGCGATATGGTAAAAGTTGATTGAAGTTCTTATTTCTTGCATTTAACACATCCAGAGTTTATATATATATATATAAACAGGTAAACAGCTTGTGATAAATGAAGATCTACTGCAGTTCCTAACAAATCATATCTCATTCAAATGTAGAATACAAAAAGTAGCCTTCCAGGCAAGAGCCCTTGATCTGGAGGTCCATCTACTAAGTTATAGTCTATTACTAGTATTCTCTCTTATTGTTTAGTAGTTACACAAAATTGCTTCGGCAATTATGTACATTTATATAAGATGATACAACAGTGGTTCCCAAACTTTTTTGATTCAGAGTGTTTTAAAAAATACCATTTTTTTTTCACAATACCTTAAGCCTATGACTAAGTCAGCTGATTTGGTTAGATTATTGTAAACATATAATAAATGAAATGCGTTTTAAATTCACGAATCATTTATTGAACAGGAGTAAGTATGAATGGGATCATTGAACTTGTCATGGGCGTATATAGGAAATAATTTCAGGAGGGGCTGGGAAAATTTCGGGGGGGGGGGGGGGCTGAGACCATTTCCGAGGTATGGAATATGAAAAATTTAGAACTTGGAATAGTTTTTAAGCAACTTAAACGCTATTACACCTAAAATAAACTATTTTTTATTAACTAAGTAATCTTATTTAATTTATTTTTAAGGTTTTTATGACACATTTTTACCATCAAATGAAAATTTCGGGGGGGGGGGGGGTTGCAGCCCCCCCTTATATACGCCCATGGAACTTGTAGGTGATAAGAGTCTACAACATTAGAATTAAACAGGATACAGCTAACCTCGATTCCTAGTGTTAATTTTCCTAAGGAATATTCACAGTTGTACAAATAGGACACTGTAAATTTAATTAATTTTTTTTTTTTATTTAAAATCTGTACAATTTATATAGTACAATAATTAAAAATGTAATTAATATTAATTGAATTTCCACTGTGCAAAAATTGTTATTAAAATAAATGAGAAAAAAAGAAAGAAAACGTTCTGCTGGCTCAGCCAGTCTTTTACTTGGCCGGACTAGCAGACGATTGCTTGTGTTAGGCTGTATTAATACTTAATAAGTGCTACAGAAGATATACCTCTACAAAATATGTAGAGCCATAAAATGAGTTAAGTCTATTTAGATGTTTTATTGACATTCTGTTTCTTAACATATATCATAAATTGTGGTTGATCGTATAACAGGAAAAAACGTGTTTCCTCCCTATAGAAGGACGGAGGAAGCATGCTAAAATATTAAGTTCCATACAGCCAAACTGCATTTTTCTTGGTGCAAAAAATATTGGAAAATTAATAGTGTAAATTCAACTACAGCACACAGTTTGGGAACCATTGTCATAGAACATTTTTATGACAGTTTGCCTTTTCATGTTCAGTTTGCATTTTAATTTTATAAATATTTGCTGCTGCAAAACAATTTGTCTCTAATATTTACTGAATTAATATCACATATAAATATTTGGTTATAATAATGCAAGAATTAATATTGTTTATAACCTGAAAATATACAATTTATTTTTGAGTAAATTTGATTCCAACAAAAACAAAGGAATAGATTTGTTTGATCATTACTCACAGATACAAATGCTTTCTAAAATATTATTCTATAAGGCCAAAAGTTGTAAAACCTACAGTATTATAATATACAAAAATAAAAATCTCTCAGAAAAAAATTAATTAAAATAATTTTTTTTTGTTTATAATGAACAGTGATTAGCTAACGTTTAAAAGTTTAGATATTACAACATGAATAGATAAGCAGTCTTCTCAAAATATAAAGAAGTACATAGATATTTCATGCCTGAGTTATCCTGAGGCCTCAACCTAACAACCGCTTTTGTAAGGCTAAATCAGGCCAAGTAAGATAGCTGGTCCAGACATTAACATGCACACTAATCCTTAGTTTATTTATAAGTATTATTATTTTTTTTATTTTTTGTATTGTTTAACCGTGTATCAACAACTGGGCTGTTAATGCCGAGCAAGTATTATTATTCCAATGACTGTTGGTATGTTTTCACAATAATTGGTTATGTTATATCATTTTAACCTTCATATCCCTGAGGGAGGGGGAATGCTTAACGTGTCCCAGAACTACTCTCTCAAATATAAATTAACGTTAATAACAGCAGCTAGAGACTTATTTCTCTCTCTGTATTTGTTAACTAACAAATTTTAGCATCTCTATATAAATACGCTTCCACAAATTTACAAAAATGATTCAAAATGTAGAGTGGGGTGTGTGCACACCCTATTTGATTCTTGGCTTAATTGATTGCAGAACAATAAGACTTGAATTTCTTTATTTTTGAAAAGTAAATAAAGCCTTTGAGTTTGTGTGTTTTTTTCTTTTTTTTGGTACTTACGTATTAGCTTCAACATAGGTTAAAAAAGGCGTAAAAAATTGATTTGCGTTGAAAACAGAAAGTAAACAAGACGGTTACTGTAAACAACGGCCAATAGAATTGCCCATGGGAATAGGCCAATAGAAATGCTAATAAGTTATGTGCCTATGCTGATGATCTAGATCTCTGAGCGAGACCAACATCTCTATCTAACCTGTGTTGAAGCTAATACGTAAGTACCCTTTTTTTGTCGTGTGTGTAAGTCAATTTCAATTCCTAACTGAATTAGAGGATAGTGGTAACAGAAAGAACAAAATACTACAGACTGTTTTCTGGAAACATGAATCTCCCAGAACAGGCCAAATAGATAATAGAAAGAAATTAAATCAAGGAGTACTTTTTCAGTAACAAGATAATAAAATATTATGTAAAAATTCATTCGTAAAGATGATAGCATACTTGGATAGTATTTATATATCTGCAATTATTACTCTACAAAGAAGGATAAAAAATAAAAAAAAATCTTTTAGAAATGATCTGTCATGAAACAGACTGCATTAATTATGAATAAAATTTAGGAATAAAAACGTAAATAAAAAAAATAATAGTTATATAATTTTCATGGCCATTTCAATTAATATTTTCTTTTTCTTAAAAATATTCTTTATGTCAATGAAGAATGATTAAAAACAATTAAACAATAAAATTAAATAATTTATCAGTTTGGGGTAACCACACACCATTGCTGGTGTTTTGAATTTTTCCCAGGGAATGAAGATTAACTTAAGTACAATTTGAAGATATTATAAAGATTAAGTATACTTGAGCCAATCCCCAAATAATTTCTAGAAAGTGAAATTTTTTCTTTTACCCTTGTTGATAATTGTACACAATTTTTGCATCACTCACGGCCAGGGTGCAAATGGACTTTCTCAAGATAAATACTGACATTCATTTTTGTTATCAATTATCACAAATTTGTACTCAACCAGTTTTGAGCTTCCTACTAGAAAATTAGTGCTGAATGAGAATAAACATTGTTTACGGGTTAGCAAAATAATGGAATAGTCTCACGTTCAATCATCGTTATATGCCATTGAAAACTTTCTTTGATTGTGAGTGGTGACGAGATAATTTGCTTAGATTTGGCTGAGATCTCCATTCTCATCTACCATTTTTATGAACAGTTTGAGTAAACACAACAATCTGAGCACACTCTTTGCCTACAAAATCGAGTTAAAATATGAGTCCAAAGGATTATTATTATTGAGTAAATTCATTCATTCGACAATCTTGGAAGAAATAAATGAGCTTGCCTTGCTGTTTAGTGTTCATTCAACAATCGTCTTTGAAAATACGATACGGAATTTGATTCATTATATATATAAATATAAAATATTTGTTTATGTGTGCAAACTGTCCATACTAATGATTTTTAAAAACTGATTAGTCCCCTTTATTAAAAAAAAAAAAAAAAAAAAAAAAAAAAAAAAAAAAAAAAATGCCTTCATAGGATAACTGAAGATTATAAGTTAATCTTAATATACAATACTGATCATGGCTTTAACAACTGCATGCTATTTATGAGGAAGTGAATGCTGGAGCAATCAAAACTCATTTTCAACAAAATTCATAAAAACACTACCTTGAAATGTTTGCATATGTAAATTGAAGAGTTGTTATGATCTCAATAAAAACTAGCACTTAGATTACAGTATATTCTGATAATTTAATTAATATGATAACTAACCAATATAAGGAGAAATGTATAATATTTAAAGGTAGGCTAGGTTTAAAATATTTAGGGCAAATAATAAGCCCCCATTCCCTTGATCCAGGGCTTAAGCTTTAATACTGATACAACATTCTTTTAGCCTAGCAATGTAAACTGATATTAAAAAACTGACACACATAGATATGAGTTGAGTATGCTTATCCACACTTTTTATTATATGTTTTAACTATATCTGCTATACAAGACTTGTATTGGATATAGGCAAGAAAATGTGAACGCAAGAGAATGATAACATAAATATGACCAAAATGATTGATAACATAAAGTTAATTAAAAAAATACTATGCCCAATAAAAATATTTTTACATTTATCAAAAAACACTTTTTTAAGAAAAAGAAGAAACTGTTTCATCAATTATTGTACTTCACTCACTTTCTTACAAACTAATCAAATATCCTACCTCTAACCCCCCTACCTAACTGAATGTACAAAGTAACTTGATATATTTTGTTACAATAAAAGGAACTAGAAGTGTTTAAAAAATAATTCCAACAAATAACAACTTCTTTTTCATACACATAACAGGACAAAATGATAAGACAAAATACTCTGATATATTACACATAGAATATATATATAACAAAAAATGGAATGAGCAAGGAACATTTGAAAAATAAATTAAAATTAGTGAAACTAAAGAAGCTAATCTATTATTAAAAAAGTTATATAAGTCTCTAAAACTCAATATGAGCTGTAATTTTAATAAAAATAACTACTTAAGAGGCTTTAACTTCTAGAAGCAGTGAGTGGTCCACATTCTCAGTGCTTACATCTTGTCACATATCCGTAACATCAGTACTCGGTGACGATTTATCCCTCTGAAGAGGTTCCTCCTGTTCTTCAATCGACTTCTCTGGATAGTTCCATGGCTGGACCTCAGATGTACCGAATGCTTGGTACATAAAATATGTTACTACTGCTACAACTGAAGAGACTCCAAATACTTTTTGCCATTGTTCTAGTGAAGTCTGGAAGTAAAAATAAAAATACCAATAAGCATTTGGTTATAAATCATCATAAATGCTAATAAAAAAATATGTTATCTTTAGGCGGATGTTAATATTTAAATAAATAAATTACAGAATGAATATACACTTTTTGGAGTAAAATTTCTTTAGAGGTAGAAGAGTGAGAATTAAGGTTAAGAAACAAAGCCATTTTTATTTCCACAATGCTTTTTAATACAGCATGAGGCCATTTAACTCTAATGTTCCATCTTCTAGTACTAAAAACTAGTGAGAAAATATAATATGAGGGAGACCCATAGGAGGCGTTCCTATACTCTGGTTCAGATTATTGACCCGCCTTCCATAGAGATTCTTTAGCCTTTGAATATGTCCATTAGATTCAAAAGCATCATGGGAAAAGGCTTTGATTCCAAAAGGATTTAATCATCTAACAAATTTATCACAGAATGATTTTTGCTTGTAGTGAACTCAAAGTGAAATGTTTTAGGCAAGGGGAAAGATGTTTAAGAATCAAAGCTATGACACAAAGAGGTACAAATTGATTAACAGTGAAACAGAGGAGAAGCTAATTTGAACATTAAGGTTTTTTTTTATTAGTAAGTAGATGAAAACAAATATGAAGGATAAAATTATAATTTACTGCAAGAAGCTATGAGGAAAAAATTACATATGGCTTTTACAGGCAAAGACGAGCCCTAGAATATTTAAATGAATTGAGTTGAAGTTGTATTGTAATGTTAATTATTCGTGGCACCTACATCATTCTTGAGGAGAAATCCAGCAACCACGGGAGAAATAAAGCTCGCAGACATATGTATTGTTTGAGCAAATGCAAGAACTGGCCCTGGAAAAATAAATTGTTAAAAGAAAAAGAATGAATGTGGAATTAATAATAACGGTAGAAGTAAATCTGAAGTGAGACATTTGACAGGAAGAAATAGCCATTACATTTGGTGCTCTATCAGTCTCTATATACCAGAGCTCATGGATGATAGATGTTTTATATTATTCCCTTAGAAAACAACGATGTGCAGCAAAAATATTTTTTCAGATACTATTCAGTAATGCGCTTGGCTGAAATTATATATAAATATATTTTCTTCTACAAGCTTTAAACTTATCCAAAATGTTTAAACATTGTTTTAAATATTACTTTATTAAGTGGTGTTAATGGCCTAGATAGTCAACACACCTACAAAAAATTAATAATAATTTATTAAATACGTAAATATTTTCAAAGGATTTTTGAATTTTAATTCTATTATCGTCACTGATCTTTTTTTAGTGAGTTCAGAATCCTCTTTTTCAACTAAAAAAATAAACACTTCTGGAAACAGATTATATTATTACTATAAGAACTATGGCATAAATATCTAATGTAGACTAGATTTATAACTGGCAGGAGACTTGAGATCATAATAGAGAGCTCAGATCATGAGAAAAAGCTCTGTGAGCTAGGTATGACATGGGACTAATTAACTAATTCTTATCAATTTTTAATTTTGAAAAAGAAAAAAAAAATAGTACAAAATGAACTATGTTGCCACTATTATATAGTTCATGCAGTTCCAAATTTCTTGGATGCCACCACACACCCTCTTCACAAAGAGGTCCATAAATTCTCAATATTTTCCTTTCGAAAATATTCAACATATTAATTGTGCTTGTACAAAGGGATGCCTATGTATAGATTTGCATAAAGCAAACCTCAAAACAGTAAAATATTATCACTGTTTCCTTCTGGGTATTCAATGCGTTTCGAACAAAACTATTATGATTTATTATTATTCAACCATCGAGAACATCTAGGATGGTTTCAAAATATTAACCGTGTAGGTGAGCCAGTTGAGCCAGAGACCTAATTAGTCCAAAACCAACCCTACATGGAGTAATCACTTTGATATTACTAAGCCCCCAGCAAAAAATATAAAAAAATGTCATATATATATATATATATATATATATATATATATATATATATATATATATATATATATATATATATTTATAACTTGCATGTCGGTAGATGAGATCGATGTTTGTAAAAAGAGTAATATAACACTGGGACGTACAGACTAGATGGGTGTCAGATAAGAACTGAACTTTATTTAATCCTGCTGAGGCTTTTATAGTCTCGGCGCTTGTTTATTTACAATATATTGTCTTTCCTCTCCCATAACAACACAAAAACACACACACATATATATATATATGTTACCGGCAAAGTATAGAATCCAGGCATTATATAGAATGCCTAGGCATTCTAAATAATGCCTAAGCAGTTTAGGCAAAGTATAAAATTAAAAAAGTTTTGAGTTTACTCCATACAAATTACCTAGATAATGGGTGGAGTGAATAAAAGCTAGAATCTAACAGGTAGAAGCTAGCCCTTAGATGTAGCTCTTCCTCAATACGGAGTGAATAAACAAGAGCTACTTCTAGGTAGCAAGATCTAAGTAAGTTAGTCTCATCTCCTGATAAACTAAGGAATTTCTAAGAGTAGCTGTTGCTAACCCCTAGCTGCAGCTAGGATTCCTACCTCCCTTGTCTCATCCCTCTTCCTTCCTGTCAGGGGTTGTTGCTTGTGTCTCTCTCTCCCCATCGGGCTGCGTGTGTCTTGTGCAACTGTCGATACGCATGGGCCCTATTAGGGGAGGGGGGCTGCAGTCCCCTCCGAAATCGGTAAAGATTTGTCAAAAAAAAAAAAAAAAAAGAAAAAATTAAATGAGACCACTTTGGTCAGAAAAAATAATTGCTTTTTGGTGCAATATCACTTTAATTGGCTAACTATTCCAAGATCTAGATTGATAATATTCCATACCCCAAAATGCTCTCAGCCCTCCCCCCAAATACTCCAAGCCTCTCCCGAAATTATTTTCTATATCCGCCAATGCCGACCTGGATCAGTCACTTTTTATAATAGTATTAGTCAATGATCCTGTGGCAATGGAAAAATCTAAATTACTAGCTGCTATTAAAGAAGGAAAACCTCCTTGACAGCATTAGTAATGAATTTTCCATAAGGCGAAAGGTCACTGTTGCACAGTTAAATAATTTGCTGAGTAACATGAAATTAAGCATAAAGAAGAAAACCGACCAAAAAGCCACTGGCAATAAGCCTATAAAGTTGAAGCAGTAGGGAAAAGATTTTTACAAATTATTGATCAAGGGCAAAAGTCCCAGGAAGAATTCAAATGGATTCACTGACAAGCGTCTAACAAGGATGTAGGAACCCAGCACTCCTTCACAACAAATTGCAAATAAAAAATTAAAAAAGGGCGAAAATGGTTGAGGTTTACGGTACGGAAGAAACAAACCATCCGTCAACTCCAGAACTTCAAAGAATCGTTTTACTGCAGGAAATGTAGCTAAAGAAGATGAAAATAAAACGTGAAGACGTCCCGTCGCATATAATACTCCTTTTCCTTACGAACATGTGTAAACTCCGCCATGATTGAGCGAAAAGAAACGACTAACTAAAGAGCTAGCATGACCCAGACCAGACTAGCTTTTTCCTTAGCAATTGCTACCCTTAGAACCTAGTCACAGCTCTTTATTCACACCCTCCACCTAGCTCCAGGAACCATGATAAACTAAGCAAGTGCTAGCCCTAGCTGCAGCTAACCTTTTTATTCACTCGGCCCATAGCAATTGCTTGGAAAATACTTAGTTCTAGCAATTGCTAGCTTTTATTCACTCTACCCAATGTGAATAATTCAAGAAATTAATTAAAAACTAGCTTTTTTAGTATGGCATACAATTTATTTCATAAATTTTAATACAGTGATATTGTTATTTACATACTTTAGAGCTACTTGTTGCAGCAGGGCTGAAAATTGTGACACTTCGAATTGCATTTTCTTTGCTCTTTTATCTAGAACCTATATATTCTCTTTTTCATACTTTGCCTAAAGCGCAGTAGGCATTCTATAAAATGCCAAGGGAAAGTATGAAATACGATATTTCATACATTTCCGGCTGGATTTAGGCAATGTATATAATGCCTAGGCATTCTTTACATTGCCTGATTATATACTTTGCCGGTAACATATATATATATATATATATATATATATATATATAAAACTATGTTTCCTTTAAAGTATGTTTTATGGAATTATATTAATAATATTGGAAGTATCTTAATCTTGGATTAATGTAATTGTAACTTAGTTGTTTTCTTGTTTATATAGATTGATAATGGCATTAGGCGTATCATGTCAATGATTAATGTTTCAAGGTCTTCTGGATATGACCGTGTCAAATTGGTAGCAATCGACGTCTTGCCAGACATTCTGTCGGCTTCCTCCTCTGTAGGGTTCCTTTTGAGAATGAAGACAGGGTTCAGTGTGGGTCTTATTTATATCTGGTCGGAGTCATAGTCTGCCTGTCCAGGTCTCTGATTGGTCAATTCTTCCCACGCCTTGGATTCCTTGCAGGCAATTAGATCTTCAGTCTTCCTTGGGATGACGGGTGTCCATAATTTGCTAAGTCTGTAGCCATCTTCTCTATTGAAGTTCTGAGGATATTTAACAATTTCTATCGCTTCTCGGATGATTCGTTCCCGTGTTTTGGATGCCTTTAACAGGACTTTTGTTTTGTCAAACTCTATGGAGTGATTTGTATTAAATAAATGTTCTGCAATCGCTGATCTTTTTGTGTCCATGTTCTTGATACTTTTTATATGTTCTTTGAGTCTTGTTGAAACCAATCTTCCAGTCTGTCCTATATATTTGTTCCCACACGAACATGGTATGCTGTATATACCAGGGGACTTCAAGATCATCCTTATAGTCCGTCGGCCCGTGACATTTCATACAACGATTTTTAAGATTCTTCATTTTTTCACTATTGATTGTACAAGTCTTAACTAGAACAGTGCCACTTGTCAGCTGGCTAGGTAGCGGTGGGTTTGGCTACGGGGGCGTTGCGAACTTCGGAAAAATATGAAAATGTGAAACGATTTTAAGATTCATGAAATTTTTTGGAGAAACACCTTTCATTATACAATAATCATTGGCACTTGTCAGCTGGCCGGGAAGCGGTGGGCTGCTTGTCAGCTGGGGGTCTAAACTTGGCAAAAATACGAAATTCTGAAACGATTTTAAGATTGCTGAAATTTTGGTGGTTACTAGTATTCGTAGTGAGATTAACGAAAAACATTGTCAGCTGCTCGTATCTTGGTGGAAAATTTGTCAGCTGGGGGGGGGGGTATAAGCGCTGAGCGTATGGCGCGCGCTCCGCTTTATACCGCCAGCTGACAACTTTTCCACCCACATATAAGCAGCTGACAATTTGTTTCGTCAATCTTATTACGAATACTACCTACAAACAAAATTTCAGGAATCTTAATATAGTTTTTGACTATTTAATAGCGAAAGCATGCTTATATTGATTACAACTTCTGAATATATTGATTGTAAATGAATATTTTTATTATCAACGTTAAAATATATTATGTATTTGCATTAAGGTAAGATGAAAAAATGTGTCAATTATTTGTATAAAATACTGTATTGGTAATAAAAAAGTATTATACAATTAATCATAATAATAATAATAGTATACTAAAGACACTTAATAATATAATAATAAAAAGAAAGTCAATCGTTTTCTGATTCTGACTCTGCACCTTCAGAATCATCACCCCCCCCCCCCCCCCCCCCCCGCAGTAATTGTGCGGTCATCCTCTTCTTGGTGTCTTTCAGCTGAAAATACTAATTATTGTTATTGATAAAATAATTAAACGTTAATAAAGCATAGAAAATAAATAGTTTTAATATCTTCAGTGAATTGCTGATCTCGAACAATCATATCAACTACTCGACGGAATTGTTCGCCGTCAAACCATTTACAGGTTTATATATTATCTTCAATATCCCATCCGTAATGCAGAGGAGTTAAACTTGAAGGTTCTTGTTTGTTTATTTTAGATTTTAAACATCGTTGTATAGGTTTTTTTTTTTTTCAATCTACTTTACATTAGATTTATACCTACTCGATATTAGGCGTATAGCCATCGGGGATCAAGCATACAGGCTGCTAGGATTGCTAAAACGTGGCGAAGCTCTACACCTCTTAAGGATTGTTTAACTGTAGTCTGTATAGAGTGTCTGACACAGCAGACATGCAGACAAACAGACAACAATTCTTCAAATCATTGTTTTGGGTACAATTGCGTTGATAAAGGCCCCAATAGTATTTTTACTCATATATCTTGCATGTACAAACAGCGATCCGTTAGAATTTTATTATATGTGAAGATAGATTACGGCTAGTAGTGGTAAGTTGGTAAATCGAGTCCGGAATAAAAACCCCCCTCCTAATAAACCGATTTACTTTATTTTTACAACATATTTTTCTATTAATATTTCCACAAACGAATATCGAGTTTCGTCCGAGCGACTTTGGGTCCGGAGTAAACCCCTCCTCCAG
Organism: Gonocerus acuteangulatus; assembly: GCA_946811695.1. Taxonomy (NCBI): domain Eukaryota; kingdom Metazoa; phylum Arthropoda; class Insecta; order Hemiptera; family Coreidae; genus Gonocerus; species Gonocerus acuteangulatus. Next base: position 141,516,692 of record OX328123.1, on the reverse strand, counting down.
ATGAACCAATTTTTCTGGTTAAAGAACTCGTTAAATCATTTGCTAAGAGAATACTAAATACAAAGTTTCGTGAAAAAAAAATCCTCTGGTGTGTATCGAATTAACGATAGTTCATGAAATGTTGGACGTGATTCTTTACGTTGGCATAACTTTTTTATTTATGTACCGATTCGCACGAAACAAACACTAAATATTAAGTGAAACGTACCACAATATATTAGTGAATACTGCAACTAAATCGGATAAGCCGTTTCTGAGATTAGCGCGCACAGATAAACAGGCAAGCCGGGAAAAATGTTTTTGAAAATCATTGTTTTGGGTACTATTGCATTGATAAAGGTCCCCAATAGTATTTTTCCCCATCTTCCAGATACAGACAGCGATCCGTAAGAATTGTATTATTTGTATAGATTTGTATTAAGGTATGATGAAAAAATATATTATTTATTTGTATAAAATACTGTAAAAATTATTATATAATTTATTTATAATAATAATAGTTACCTAATAAAACTTTTTAATAAAAAGAAAGTCTGACTCTTCACCTTCAGAATCATTACTTTCGATATTTGTACTGTTTGTGAGGTCATCCTGCTGTCTCTTATGTGAAAATACTAATTATTGGTATTGAAAAAATGATGAAACATTAATAAAGCAAAGAAAATGAATAATTTTAATATCTTCAGTGAATTACTGATCTCCAACAATCATTTCAACTAATGGAGGTAATTGTTTGCCATTAGATGTTAAAATTTGGATGAATATGGGAACGTGAACAAACTAAACTATTTTGATAATAATAAGTTATTTTTAACACTAGGCGAAACACTGTGCCAAGCGTTGCCTGATTTTCACGCATTCACAGGCAAAAATTCTTTATGTGCTATGTATTTTATACAAATAAATGATATATTTTTTCATCTTACCTTAATGCAAATACATAATATATTTTAACGTTGATAATAAAAATATTCATTTACAATCAATATATTCAGAAGTTGTAATCAATATAAGCATGCTTTCGCTATTAAATAGTCAAAAACTATATTAAGATTCCTGAAATTTTGTTAGTAGGTAGTATTCGTAATAAGATTGACGAAACAAATTGTCAGCTGCTTATATGTGGGTGGAAAAGTTGTCAGCTGGTGGTATAAAGCGGAGCGCGCGCCATACGCTCAGCGCTTATACCCCCCCAGCTGACAAGTTTTCCACCAAGATATGAGCAGCTGACAATGTTTTTCGTTAATCTCACTACAAATACCTGTAACCACAAAAATTTCAGCAATCTTAAAATCGTTTCAGAATTTCGTATTTTTGCCAAGTTTAGACCCCCAGCTGACAAGCAGCCCACCGCTGGCCGGCCAGCTGACAAGTGCCAATGATTATTGTATAATGAAAGGTGTTTCTCCAAAAAATTTCATGAATCTTAAAATCGCTTCACATTTTCATATTTTTCCGAAGTTCGCAACGCCCCCGTAGCCAAACCCACCGCTACCTAGCCAGCTGACAAGTGGCACTGTTCTAGTTAAGACTTGTACAATCAATAGTGAAAAAATGAAGAATCTTAAAAATCGTTGCATGAAATGTACACGGGCTGACGGACTATTATAGTTTGGGAGCAGGTGGCTGACCTTCGTATTTGTAGTGAATATAGTTCTAATTTGATATTTTCTCAATAATTAACTGTTTTTATCTGCTACACCTTTGAAATATTAGATGATAACTTTTTCTTTAAAGTCTTCTCGCTCGTGAGGTCTTCAAGAATCTCGGTTTAACTTCATGCTTCGGAATTCCTATTTTATGGTTTCTTCAATATATCAATTTTTTCTTAGTGTTTTCTTCAAGTAGTGAGCTTCTTTTTTAAGGTAAACGAGATCTGAATTTTTCATGGCTCTATACAACAAAATTCTGATGATCACGTTCTTCTGAGCTGGATGATGGTGAGAGTTCGCATTCAGGTATCTATCTGTGTGGGTTGGCTTCCGATACACAGAATGGCCCAGGTGATTATTTTTTCTTTCGACCATAACATTGAGGAATGGAAGTTTTCCTTCTTCAATTTCTATTATGTTATCTATGCTGTTCAGGTGATCCTTGAAATTATGCAATGTCTCTTTTCGGTGAGTCCAGATGACAAAAGTATTATACATATAACTTAACCAAATTGAGGGTTTTAGTGTAGCCGTGTGTAATACAATATGTACATAGTCAATAGGACAGATAATGTAAATGATTGACAATTTTAATCATCAAGAAAGACTTTATAAAATATATCCCATTAATATTTTATCTTACCAGCAAAATTTGGAGCAATATCAACAATATTGGCCATAGCTCCAGCATAGGATGCAGTGATCAGTATAACCGCTGTGAACCAAGCCATCAGTACAAGAAATATGTTACAACCGAAGTACCCAATAGATAGAAGGAGAAGTCCGGGAACAACTTGCGCTGTATGAAATAAAACAAATAAATAATTTTAAAAAAATCAATTAACATAAAAATATTTATTTAAATTTTTAACACTCATTATTATTAACTACAAATTTTAGGATGGGGTCTCTGCACATGGCAGTCCTAAAGATTAAGCTCTTTATAGCTTCTTCTTACAGATCATGTGCTAGACTAATGCAGGACTTGCAACTCCATCCACGTTTAGTACGAGCTGGAATGCCTAGTCCTGCTACATTTAGGCCCTCCAGGTTGGGGGAACAAGCACACTGACACACACATAGTACACAATGTTCAGCACACTACATACACCCCACACATACAGACAAAGGACATCCACAATACACACCCTAGGAGCACCTTTCCTAGGAGGACATACACCCAAGCCAAGGTGGAGAGTGCTCGAGCCAGGGCTGGATGGCAGTAGGTGTCTAAATATTTCTGTCTTTATCGACCTCCTTGGGGCACCAGGCGACCCCACATTGTATTGTAGCCTGCTGCAGGGAGAGGGGGTAGTACCTGTAGTGTAATTTTACCACCCCCATACTCGTGGGAATCATATGAATCCTAATAAACAAAATAAAAATAAAAACAAACCCTTAAGAGGAAATTTCACTCAACGAGGATTCTTGCGAATCACTTGAGAGCAAAACGTCTGAAACCAGCCAGTCAGTCATAGAACTGATGGCAAGCCTAGATCTAGTTATGAGCAACACAAAGGAGCATGAGGTGGAAACATCCGCTCCCGATGTTGCAGGTACTAGTGGAGCGATGCAGATGCCTAGTAGCATCCCCTCCAATGAAGCCATCTCGGGAAATAGACTTCCTAAGGATGTGTGGGACAAAATGACTCACCGCCAAAGGAGGAATTGCGCGAAAAGGGTGAAGAAAGAGACACGGGAGTTGTCCGCTAACCCAAAGGAAACAGCCAAGAGGCCAAGAGAGGCCACTAGCAATACCAACTCACCCAACCAGGGAAACAGCAAAAGACCCAGGCTTTCCAACAGTCAGGGCAGACTACAATACAGCCCGGCGGCCTGCCACAGCAAGGTTGCCATAATAAAGGAGGCCTACCCTGAAGAATTTTTAACCTCAAAAGAAGCCAACCTGATACTGATCAGTATACAGGATGGATTGATGGAGAGGAGTGACAGTGAAGCGCACCTAAACTTCTGCGGAAGGGTACTGAAAGAAGGCGCACTAATCATAAGCTGCGAGGATGAGGCAACCAACAAATGGCTCACCTCCTGGATAGAAAAGTGCACGCCATGGGAAGGTTCGGCGCTCAAGACGTGCGATCCAAAGGAGCTGGAATTCTTCCAGAAGATTGCTGCCTTTTTCCCTGCGCCCTGCAGAGATACCCCCCTGTTTCTGGAGATGGTGCAGAAACAAAATATAGGGATCAAAACTTCAAAATGGAGGATCCTAGGTCAAAAGGATTATCCCACCGGAAGATTTGTTGTGGCTTCAATCCCGAATTCACAATTCCTGACCCTCCAGGAGAGGAACCTTCGAATCTGCCATGGCTGCGACATCGTGGTAGCCAAGAGGGTGGATCACAGGAAACCACCCAAGGAGGACGAGCACGAGGAGGGACCAGGAGGGAGTTCAACGGCCGTTGACCAACTGGGAGATGCGGGAGGGGCGCCTCCTGCCGGTCCGTCGGGTAATGGGCCTGTGGTACCCGTGTCCGGCCCCCTGAGCGTGGATGAGAATCCGGCTCTGGAGGGCGGGGGTGGGGCCGTGGGTGACCCTGTGGCACCCGCGCCTAGTCCCCTGAGTGTGGATCCTGAGGATCCGGCTTGGGGGGATGGGGGCGGGGCCGTGGGTGGTCTGGCGGGTCGGTTGGGGGTGTGGCTCCCGTTGCTTCGCAGGGTGGCCGTGGTGGAGTCGGGGATTCCCCGGCTCTGGCACGGGACGCTGGTCGGCAACAACAATGATCTCCGTGCTGCAGATCAACCTACATCACTGCAGGATGGCAACCAGCTCGCTCCTCCAGTATGTGGTGAGTAAAAACATTGATATCATTTTAATCCAGGAACCCTGGATACATAAAAAGCAGATTGCAGGCCTTAAGACAGCTGGACTTCAGCTGCTCAGTCACCCGTGTGATGAGGCGCGGGCCTGCATTCTGCTTAACAATAAACTTGACAGTTTTCCTTTAGGGTCTCTCTGTTCTAGGGACTCTGCAGCAGTAAGGATACCTTTTGGGACGGGGATCATCCTTGGCTCCATCTATCTTCCAGGTGACAAGCCGACGGTGACCCCCGGATTTGAAACCATGGTGCAATACCTTAAATGTCACCATCTTGGTGGCATCATAGGTATGGACGCCAACGCACATAACCTGATATGGGGGAGCTCCAACACCAACAGCAGAGGTGAGACATTGCTTGATTATTTTCTTGTTAATAATATAGAAATTAATAACATAGGTAATAAGCCCACTTTTGAGAATGCTATTAGACAAGAAGTTCTTGACATAACAATAACTATTGATGACAAAAATCTCCTCAACACCCATAACTGGCATGTTGTAGATGAATTTATAGGCTCTGACCATAAGTATATTAGGAAGCGTTGATCGTCGGGGTTTCGGTCAGTGTTCTTATTCAATAAAACAATTCAAAATTTTTTTTTTTCGTCCTTACCATTGTTATACCATATATGTTTTTACAGCCCTGAAGATGGCTTGTATAGCAAGCCGAAACGTTGGCGGCAATAAATATACATTTTAGCAAATAAAATGTGTTTTATTGAATAAGAACACTGACCGAAACCCCGACGATCAACGCTTCCTACTTCCGAACGGTCGACCATATCTTCTCAATAAGTATATTAGGTTTGATCTAGAGTACCAAAAAACAGTACTTTTCAGTTATAGAAACCCCAAGGGGACAGACTGGCAAGGCTATACGGTCTCTCTGAGTGAAAAACTACAGTGTTGTCCAAGCCACGCAAGTCATCCTCTTGAAGTTGAGCTTCTTAACTGAGAACTCACAAAGGCCATTACCACGGCCTTTGAGGAGAATTGTAAAGTCACCACCAAGAGAACGCCTAGAGCTGTTCCATGGTGGAATTCCACACTAGACGCAATGAGGAAGAGAACTAGGAAACTCTTCAACAAAGCAAAGAGAACTGGATCGTGGGACCTATACAAAAGGTCCCTAATAGAATATAACAATACTCTTAGGAAAACCAAAAGGGATACCTGGGGAACTTCTGTGAAGAAATTAATGATACCACCACGAGCTGTAGGTTAAGCAAAGTCATATCAAAGTCGAACTGCAACGGCATGATTGGCGATATGACAGGTCCTAATGGAAGGACAACGAAGGAAAGAGAGTCCCTTCGGCTCCTTCTGGATACTCACTTCCCAAACAACGAGGAAGGCCTAACACACAGTCAACTCACTACAGAGATTAGACAACCTTTGAGAGCCCCAGACTGGACTCTAGCTAAAGAACTGGTAACAGCTGAATCAGTGAGATGGGCCATTAGGTCCTTTTCATCCCTACAAGTCACCAGGAATGGACAATATTTACCCTTGCCTTTTACAAAAAGGCCTGGGCAGTTTGCTCTCTAGGATTGTTAACCTACTGAGAGGAAGTCTTGCCTACGGTTACATACCAACGAATTGGAGAGAAGTACGGGTTGTGTTTATACCAAAGCAAGGTAAGAACCACCACGATCACCCTAAAGCTTATAGACCAATATGCCTGACATCTTTCCTAATGAAGACACTAGAGAAGTTGGTGGACAGGCACATAAGGGATAATATATTTAGGCATGTACCACTAGAAACAACGCAGTATGCCTATCAATCTGGCAAATCATGCGAAAGTGCGCTGCACTGTCTAGTACAGAAAGTAGAAGAATCTATCAATAATAAGGAAATTGCTCTTGGAGCATTTCTAGACATTGAGGGAGCTTTCGACAATACCCCACTAAACACAATAGCAGAAGCTATGGGGAGTTTTAACATCGATCTTAGCACAACCAGGTGGACACTGGCAATGCTGAGTGAAAGAACAATTTGTGCCAACCTGGGGAAGGCTAACATACGTGTCAAGGCTACAAGGGGATGTCCACAAGGAGGGGTTTTATCACCACTGCTGTGGTGCCTGGTAGTCAATTCCATTATCAAGGAGCTAAATAATGCAGGCTTCTATACTCAGGGCTATGCTGATGACCTTGCCATTCTAATTAGAGGCACTGAACCCACGGGGATAACGGACCTTATGAACGAAGCACTTAAACGAGTCACAAGGTGGTGCTCTAGGTCAGGACTCAGCATTAATGCACGTAAGACGGTCATAGTCCCTTTTACAAAAAAGCGACGACTGGTATACGGCACCCTAAGAATATAGATATTATTCCTCTGAGCAATTCGGTGAAGTACTTAGGGGTACTATTGGACAAGAAACTAACATGGAAAATACACCTGGAACATGTAAGGAACAAGGCCACGTTTGCTCTGTGGACATGTAAGAGGCTGTGTGGTAGAACCTGGGGTCTCAAACCACACATTGCCAGATGGCTATACTTGAATGTAATCAGGCCAATTGTTGCCTATGGTGCATTAGTTTGGTGGCACCGATTGGACACCAAACATATGAAAGCCATGGTAAATAAAATACAAAGACAAGGATGCCTCCTTATAGGTGGAGCAATGAGATCAACACCCACTCTCACCCTGGAAGCACTACTGGATATACCTCCGTTACATTTGCATGTAGCAAGAATGGCCTTGACTACAGCACATAGGCTGACCTCGCAAAACGTGATTAGAGCACCTCAGGCGCAGGGAGGACATCCAAGAATCTTTAGGATTATTGAAAGTATCCCTGAATTGGGTATTCCGTCGGATGCAATCATCCCTGAATATGGTTTCAAAAGAAGCTTCAGAGTCAACACTGGAGTGGAGCAGAAATCTCTGGTGCCCACACCGGTGAACATACCCAATGGATTCAACGTCTACACAGATGGATCGAAGACCTCAGAGGGGACTGGCTCAGGAATATGGTACAGGGGTTGTCAAGGGGGGGGGGCACCCGCATTGCCTTAGTTAGAGAGCCATCGGTCTTCCAGGCTGAGGTATATGCAATCCTTGCTGCCGCAATTCAGTTGAGAGGAACACAACACAGCCAGAAAAGGATTAATATTCTAACGGATAGCCTGGCTGCCTGTAAAGCTTTAAACAACTCAATGACTAAATCTAAACTGGTCAGGGAATGTAGAATGGAACTAAATGAATTGGCCAAGAACAGAAACTGTGTTGAGATCCACTGGATACCTGGGCACAGTGGAATCCCTGGCAATGAAAGAGCGAACCTACTTGCAGGAAGAGGTGCCGCTACTGTACCAATTGGCCCTGCTCCCTTTTGTGGGGCACCACCATCATTATTCAAACGGATAATTCACCATTGGCTGCGTGGGAAGCAGCAAAATCTTTGGGAGAACCAGACTTTGAGGCACACCAAATGCTTTATTCAAAAGCCCTCTGGGGAACCCTGGAAGGAGCTGAAGCTCCTAAACAGAACGGAACTCAGAGAAGCAATTGGAATAATTACGGGACACTGCAAACTGAATAAGCACCTTTATAGGATGAAGCTGGTCAACTCCCCCACCTGTAGATGGTGTGGAGCAGAAGAAGAGACACCGTTACACATCATCCGTGACTGTGAACGATTAGATCATATACGGTTTAGGTACTTTGGTGACACAAATGATACCAATCTTGAACCAAGTGAAATATCCATTAGGAGACTTCTGGACTACTGGAAGGTAATACTCTGAGGGGAGATAACGACGGGTAGCACAATAGGTCGCTTGGCCGCGGTGCGCTCCCACTGAGGAGGTCAGCCCGGAAATATTGTATTGTATTGTATTGTATTGTAGCATGGGTTAGCTGTAGGTTACCACCCTATAAAACAATATAACATAAAAATAATATTATAAAAAATACAACTTTAATAAAATTGAAATACTTACAGAAAAAAGTGAACAGTTTTCGAACATTTGTCAATGAAAGAATATTTCTGTCTACAAAGAAGTCAGCCATATAACAAAATACAACTGAAGAGAAGTAACTAAGTAGGAAAGGTGCGCCATTCAGGAGACCATTCTGTTAGGACAAAAATTATAATTATTTGTATTGTAAAGTAATAAAAGGGGGTTTTATTTTTTAATTATTTTATTTTCAACAAAAAAATCAATTTTATGTAATGTTCCTCCCCAACCTTCTCAGGTGGACCTCCTAAAATACAAATTATAGGGCTGGCCCCCTATAATAATATGAAAATATATTTGTTATATTTAGAATGCTTTTTCCTCAATAAAAAAAAAAAAAAAAAAAAATTAACTCCCTGATGGCCCGATTTGTTTCAGATAAAGATAATAATAAAAAAAAAAAGAAGACTATTTTCAAATACCAAATTAGATGTTATGTTATTGCAAATCTCTGTACAGTTCTAATGATTTATTTTCCAGTTTCTAATAAATAAAATATATTAGTAATATAAAATATATATAAATATATTAGTAATATAAAATATAAAGGTCTCCCATGGTCTAGTGGCTAGCGCCTTAGATTCATAAGCGGGAGATGGTGGGTTCGATCCCCACCGGCGGCAAGAATTTTCTCATCCCACGGCTCGTTGGGAATGGCGCTAATGGCCCAGATTTGTCGAAGCGCCATATATATATATATATATATATATATATATATATATATATATATATATATATATATATATATATATATATTGTAATGAGCTATAAGGGAGTGCTCTAGAAAGTGTCAGTTTCTGGCATAAGTCCAGCACAAATATTATTTTTGTCAAACAAATAAATAATTGAAAAAGAAAGCAGTTATAATAAAAGGTTTAACATTGGCAGTTCTTATCTTGGCAGTGTTTATTTTTAAAAAGGAAGTGTGAAATATAAAAGGATTTAAAATGTCTCGGCTAGGAGCGATAAGGCATAGAAAAGTACAAGTTTCCCAGGATATAAGCAGACAGGTGTTCCCTGTTTACACCGATATGTCTAGCCCGCATCAGGGTACGGTGGGAGTAACGCCTATAAGAAGGGCCTCCCCCCCACCACTCTCTCATTCGAGCACCAGAGACGGACAGCTCTCGATCTCATTTCAGCGCCAGCAAAGGGCCAGAGCACACTGATAGTAGCATCTACGGGCGGTGCCCACGCACTTCCCATCAGCCGGCAGCTGACTTCATCTTCACTCTATGACCTAGTAGCAACCATCATTCTTCTCAACATGCCGACATAACTGCTACAAGTCTGCCTCTTCATTTCCATAACACCATCCGCATCATAAGCTGAGTACAACTCACTAATAAAGTAACTGCCAATACTCAAGTAAATTCAATATAAAAGCTAGCAAAGATTCAATAATGGCCAATAATTATGTTTTAGTATATAAGTTCAATATTTAAATTATGTGCTAATTTTTATTTAATACCCCAATTAATTGATACAATTATGTGAGTCAAGCACCTTTTATTTTTTATATTTAATTTAGTATCACAGCCATAAATTATATTTTATTTTAATATAAGTCAATTGTTTCCAACTCTATTTTATTTACTGGTACAAAATATGGTCTCAACACATGAAAGGACAGATGGAAAGAAGTGGTTAGAATCTAATATTTCTCATGCTTTTCTTTCAGGAAATTTGATTAAATTAAAGTAATTATTCACATTAATAAATAATAGTTTTATTCATAAATTGTAGTAATTATTTTTATGTTGAACAAATTTTTGTTTTGATATTCTTTTTTTACGGCACCTTGACATCTACGCCAATCCAGGGTGCAGCGAGGAATTTTCCAAAGGAGCCCTGAGATAAGAAAATTCCTGCCGCCACACAGTGGGGCCAAACTACTTTTCGTGTTCCAAAAATACTACAGCTTTCAAATCTTAACCAATTTCGATGTTTTTTTTTTCTAAATGAAAGCTAATAAAATTTAGAACAGCCTTGTCAGGCTAGATTTTTGTTTCCACAGTTTATTAAATTACGTGTAAATAATTCACAAACTTTTACAATCAAACATAAAATAATATTTTATTTTTCATAACTTAATATCAGCACTGATATCGTTGAAATTAAACATTCAAAATTAAAAAAAAAGAAAAACAAAACAAAAATTTGTTCAACATAAAAATAATTACTACGAAATTCTAATCATTAGATGAGTTCTATTGCTTTAAATTTATTATTTTAATGTCTTTATAAAGAAATTTAATTTGATTTTTTCTTCAAACGTTCTTAAATCCAAAACTAGGTGGAGCAAAAATAGTTTAGGAAATGTTTATTAAGTTGTACTGAAGCATAGGTCACGTTGATAATATCCATTTCTGAAAACAAAAGTGTGTTTTGCTCCATTCCTATTAACTTGTTTGGCATTTAAAGGTACTTTTTGGAAAGTAAATTTAATCCTCTACAACGTTTATATCGACTACTTTTTTTATTAGGAGCATCCTTTCTACGTTATTGGCAGAAAAGTGACAAAAAACAAGAGTTTTATCGATTTTTGGCGATTCGTTACTTATTGGTGCGCTTTAGAGAAAAAATGACCGATATAAAATCGACATAAAATTTAATTCTCTACAATAATCCGGCATAAAAATAACCCCTTTCCATTGAAGATTCCAGAGTTAGGGTCGCTGGAGAAGAACTGGAGAAAGTTGAGGGATCATGCATTAGGTCCAATGAAAGTTCATCTGACCAAGTTAAGACCCACCAAGTTTCGTTTTAAAATTTCAAAAATTGTGGAAAAAAAGGGGGTGTCAATCGAGTTTTGAACACCCTGTATATATATATATATATATATATATATATATATATATATATATATATATATATATATATATATATATATATATTGTAATGATATTTTACATTACATATTTAAAATTTTTAAATTCGAATAACCGTTAAAGGTAAAAAAGGCGGGAAAAGACGAATACAAGGTTTGCGGAAAATAAAAAACAAATAAATTTTTTCTTATATTTAACTTTCATCAAAAATTAAAAGTTCTAAATTAAAAACTAACACAGAAAATTCGGAAAATCAAATAAAGCTCATTGATATGTTAAGTTCATTGTGATAAACAATTATTATTTGTTATATTGGTCTAGCAGTCGATACAGGTAGCAGTGGATACCGGTATGACGCTCCCGCCATAAAAGTTGAGTGCAGTCTGTTACAAGCCAGTCTGTGAAAAGGTGGCTCCAGGTTCACATGAGAGTCGGTTACAAGAGTCTGTTTCAAGCCAGTCTGTGAAAAGGTGGCTCCAGGTTCACATGAGAGTCGGTTACAAGAGACAGTTACAAGCAGTCACATATAGTGCATTGTTAAAGAAACATTCCATTCCGGATGCAGCTCCAGTTTGGTGTACAGTGGTATCATAGTCAGTCTTTTTGAAAGCAGTGCAGTCTGTTGAGTTAAAAGGAAGATGCATTTGTAACGAGGATCCTGTTCTCTGAGGTTGGTTCCAGATTTGGCTTTATATCAGGTAATGCTTGTTTGTCTAATTCGGAATGTAACTTATCTATGAGTTTTTTCTTATGTAAAATGATTTTTGTGTTACTTTAGTGAAAATCGAACCCTAACCCTGAGATAAAGAGTTTCTAACATCAATTATTATAAAATTTTTATTATATTGGTTCCCAACGTAGAGGTATACGTAGAATAAAACATTATTATTAAAAAAACAATTTTTTTTTCTATTTTTAATATTATAACAATATATATAAAATATGCCTCCGGGCTTACCACCCCTCCGCAAGGTCAGTATACTCTTATCTACAGCTGACTTTGACAACTCTTTATCAGCCTATACGTCTTATCCAGGACTGTCACTCGCTGGGCATAACTCAGCATATATTAGAGGCTCGTTTTATAAAACAATTTATATAGCAGGTATTCTTAATTAAATCAGTGAAATGGCTCTTGATAATATTAATTAATCCCAATTAATGTTATCAAGAGCTTCCTCAAATTCAAGTAAATGTTCCTCTCCTGACATAGTTCTTAAATTTAGTGTACAGACCTGAAATCCTTTTTTGTACCGTATCCTGTGATTGTTGATTGCTACTTTTTATTTGGTGTTTGTGATGCTTCTACAACTTCTTTTGTAATAGATTTTGTGACATTCTCACCGCCTTCATCATCTGTGTTCACCTTTGGGGTATAATATTTTTCCAAACTATGACTTCTGCAGCTCGAAAGTTTCGGGGTTTTGCCTGTTTTTACCGTTTTTCGTCCTGGAACTTTATCTTTACTTCTGTCATATTCAGCAATTTCCGGGGATTTCTCTTCACTTCTTTCCCTTTTATTTCTCTGCATTTCCTGGTTTGTGAGTTCTTCTATAGTGTATATTTTTCCTTCTATTAGTAACTTTTCATATTTCATGATAACCCTTTTTCCTTGCCTTTTGGCTTGTTTTAGGAAAGGAAACAGGTCAGACCTTATTTTTCTAACTTCGGTAGTATGAATAGATGAAAGACAAAATGGAAATATCTTTTTCCATACAACGGCGAGTAAAGGTCAATAAGGTGTAGGTTTCTATCTTGCTAGTAAACATAAAAATAAGATTATGAATTTTCAAGAAATAAGTTGTAGAATAGCTATGCTGTCCCTGGACTGCGGTAAGGGTAGATCCATAGTATTAGTTCAAGTCCATGCACCAACGGCGGAGGCGTCAGAAGAAGACAAGAATAAGTTCTACTTGGAGTTAGAATCCCTTGTATCCAGCTTCAAGAGAAACAAAAATATACTTTTTGTAATGGGAGATTATAATGGAAGAGTTGGAGAAATCCTTGACGGTGAAGAGCAAATTATGGGAAGACATACTCACGGGAAAAGGAATGAAGGAGGAAATCGATTGATCCAGTTTGCCTTCTCCCAACAACTCCAAATAGGGAATACATATTTCAAGAAGAGGCAAGCTCAGAAATGGACTTGGTGTTCGCCTAAGGGACAAACTTTCGAAATTGACTATATCCTAACAAATAAGATTAATCTTCTAGACGACGTACATATGGTAGCAGGTTTGAGCTATAATAGTGATCATAGGATGGTGAGAGGAGTATTACAACTAGGAAAGTTTTTGAAAAAGAGACCATTTAAAATAACAAGAAATAAGTTATGTTCTTTCCAGGATGAAGCCGATATCTTACAGTTTAGAGACTATCTTTGTAAAGTAGTACGACCACTTTGTAAATATATTAAACAAGTTCTTGGAAGAAAATACTAAACATAAGTCACAGAAGAAAAGCAAACTCTCTGAGAATACTCTAGATCTGCTCAAGAAAAGGAAAACCAAAAAGGAAAAAACAAATATAACGGAACAAGAAAGGACAGAAATAACGAATTTGAACAGAGAAATTAGAAAAAGAATCAAGATAGATCTCTACAACCATCGTAATAGTATAGTAAACCAATGTCTAGCAAACAATTCAATAAGGCAAATGAAGAGAGACTTAACTCCGGGGAAAAGGTGGATGGTGTCTCTTGATAACGCAGCTGGGAGGAAGACAACGGACAGGGAAAAAATGATGACCATAGCTACTACATACTTTAAAGAGCTCTACAGGTGTGAAGAAAAAGAGACAGATATTGATGTGGAACTAGGAGTAAACGATGAGGAAACACCAAAAATAATCGTGTCAGAAGTTATAAACGCCATAAGAAATTTAAAAAATAATAAGAGTCCTGGCCCTGATGACATAACTAATGAAGTACTAAAAGCAGGAAATTTTGAATTAGCTAGAGCATTTATAGATATATTTAACCTGGTTTTGAAAGAAGAAGAAATACCAGAACAATGGAAAACTGCAAGAATTATCCTACTATCCAAAAAAGGAAACAGATCAAGTATAGATAACTACAGGCCGATCTCTCTCTGTTCAACCATTGCCAAGTTATTTTCCAGCGTGTTGAAAGAACGTCTCACCAACAGGATAATAGAATGCACCCAAGTAGAACAAGCCGGTTTCCGAAAAGGTTTCTCAGTTGCCGACCATATTCAAACAATTAACCAACTAGTGGAAAAATCAAAAGAGTATAACTTCCCAATCTACCTCTGTTTTGTGGACTTTAAAAAGGCTTTTGATAGTGCCTTTCACAGTTCTATAGTTAAAGTGTTAGAAGAAATAGGCATAGAACAGAAGTACATCCAACTTATTAAGGAGTTATATAAAGATATGAAGGCATTTATTGGAACGGAAAGGACGGGACCCTGTTTTCCGGTGGAGAGGGGCGTGAGACAGGGGGATAAACTATCGCCACTTCTTTTTATCCTTGTTTTAGAGATGGTTTTTTTCGAGGCTCAACTGGGAAAATAAGGGAATACAAGTCAATGGGAGGTTCCTGAACTCTTTACGCTTTGCAGATGACATTGTGCTAGTATCCAACAAGAGTGAAGATCTCATCATAATGCTGAATGACTTGGTAGAAGAATGTAAAGCAGTGGGACTAGTCCCGAACTACTCAAAAACCAAGGCCATGACCAATGCAAAGAGGAATGAAATTCGAGGGACAAACAGCGATGTGGATATCGAGTACGTAGATGATTACGTATATCTAGGCCAACTAGTATCTTTCAAGAACAGGGCAAGAAAAAAAAAATTGAAAGACGGCTATCTCTTGGATGGAAGAAATATTGGTCTCTAAAAGTAATAATGAAGGGAGATTTGCCAATGGAGATGAAGAAGAGGGTGTTTGAAACCTGCATCCTACCAGTAGTAACCTACGGAAGCCAGACCTGGTCCTTAACCAAAGCTAACACCAATAGACTACTTACCTGGCAGCGATCTATTGAAAGAAGTATGGTTAATGTGAAGAGGAAGGATAGGATCAGGAATACGACTATAAGGAAGAAAACCGGGCTTACAGACATATCTTCTCACATGACCTCATTAAAGTGGAACTGGGCTGGGCATCTGATGAGAAGGCAAGACAGAAGATGGTCCCAAGAAATAACAAGGTGGACGCCGTACGACCTGAAAAGAAACAGGGGCAGACAGGCCAAAAGGTGGAGAGACTACTTCAATCAAGAGGCCGGACCGCTGTGGTGGGGATTGGCGATGGATCGCCAGGCTTGGAAATATAAAGGAGCAGAGATCCTAGCGACTTCCGCTTCCCTATAGGCTGGTCACCAGGGAAGTCTAGACTACTACTCCTGAGAAGGAAGGCCTTCGCCAACATTTGTTGATATATATTTCAATTTTTGTTTGTTTGTTTTTTTTTCCCAATTTAATTATGGTTATATAATAGTTTAGTTTTGATAAAATATAGTAATTGTAAATAACTGTAAATATTTGTTGACGAAATAAAAGGCTATTTCATTCATTCATATAAAATATATTAACCCCCTGGGATAGCCGATTGGGTCTCCAATATGAGCCTTCGGTATATACATAATAAATATTAGTAACATCTATGGATTCATTATTTACAATAACAATTTATTGGATTCTGTTATTATTAATAAACTTTTTCTGTACAATAAACAATTTGTTTACACCTAGATCCAGAGAGATAGGATTTGTAGCAAGAGGCCCTGCCAGGTTCAAGAGTGAGTAATTACAACTGAAAACATCTGCTACAAAACACGATATTTACCTTTTGAATACTGAATCCCAAAACAGTCTTCATGTAAAGAGGACCAGGAATCATGAAGGTGTAATGTACCCAAATTCGACCAAATGTAGTCACTCCTATTGCCCATGCAGGGAACGATTTTAAAATGGATGTCCAGGGGACTTTTGCTGACTACAAACAAATAAAACAATGTAATACAAATTTAAGGGAATCAATTAAATCATATTAAGGATAACAACTTACTTTGCTGTTAACCGCCACAGATCTTGTACACTTTTGGATATATGCCAATTCGAGTTTAGTAATTCTTGGGTGTTCCTGAGGTGTATCATAAGCCAGATACCACCAAATAATGCACCAAAACAAACCAAGACTTCCTGTGACATAAAATACTATTCTCCATCCATAATGTGCGATGATGAAGCCGCATAAGGGGTAACTTAAACCTATTCCAATAGTAAACCCTAAACAAAACAAAGAAAAAACAAACTAATTTAGCAAATTTTTTTTTGAACAATTAAAAATATCATCTAAACTCCAAGAAAATTCTAAAATAGGGAAAAAATAGTTTAATAAGCTCCCCGGGCATTAATAGCCCAAATGTTGTTATGCTATTAAACACACACTGACACACAAAAATTATTTCGTTTAGCGCCTTCTAATCAAATTCAGGAACATAAATATGCTTTACGTCCACCCGACAAACCTATGTAATGTACTCTATAACATACAGTCATATTTTTCGTACATGGCCACTGCGCATGTGCGAATGCCAGCGGACAATTTTTTGTGACACATACAGTCTTCTTTTTCGAACATGGCCACTGTGCATGCGCGGACAATTTTTTTGTGACACATACAGTCTTCTTTTTCGTATATTGCCACACCACTGCACATGCGTGAATGCCAGTGGACACTTATTTTTGACACATACAGTTTTCTTTTTCGTACATGGCCACACCACTGTGCATGTGCAAACACAAGCGTACCATTTTTTTGTGACTTATACAGTGTTCTTTTTCGTACATTGCCACGCCACTGTGCATGTACAAATGCCAGCGGACACTTTTTTGTGACACATACAGTCTTCTTTTTCGTACATTGCCATGCCATTACACGAGCACAACTGCGCATGCGCAAATGCCAGCAGACAATTTTTTGTGACACTTTTTTGTAACGTTTTTTTACAGTTTAGTCACCACTAAAGCATATTTATGCTTAAAAAAAAGCTCCTCTAAGTCAATTATAGTATCTTTTCTTGAGTAAAATAAAGCTCATATTATTTCAATGACAATAATTTGGGACACATGTTCTTAAAAAAAAGCTGGATTGACCAGGAAAACAAAGTTATGTTTTCAAGGTAGGGATTGTCGGGGTTCGGTCACTGCTACTTAATAAAACTACATTTTATCATAAAAATGTTTTTTTTTTATAATAAAAACCATTTTTATGATAAAATGTAGTTTTATTAAGTAGCAGTGACCGAACCCCGACAATCCCTACCTTGCATCATCTACGGTCAACGATCTCCTCTCAAAGGTTATGTTTTGCTTCCTAAGCAACAAAACTGTCTTAGTAGATATAATCAAAAATAGCAAAATTGCAAGATATCATGCAGTATACACATGGCAACTATAGCCTAACCAGGTAAACCCGGGAGTTCAATTACGCATGTGCGAACGTCTGGGCACGGATTTCTCCCTGCACTCTTCCTTCTGTTCCGCCATTTGCAAAGCCTTTTAATGATCTAACACTTAACGTGAATCACTATGAAAACTGATTATGTCTCGTTTAGGAGCAGGGAAGGCTTTGAGAGGCCTGGCAAGGAAGATAGTGTTCAATGTTTAACAATACTTAGTCAAAGCTATAAGGCTGAAAAAAAATTTAAACTATAACATTTCAGATTCCACAAGGCAACTGGAGTAATGGTTGAAAACTGATAAGGCTATAAAAGGGAGTTCTTCCCGCTATTTCTCGGGAATATAGGCCCGACCCATCCCCTCCATCTATTTGAACAGGCTATAGTTTAAATTGTTTTTAGCCTTAGCTTTGGCTATATATAAGCGCCCCGTTAGGGGGCGAGGTGAGCTCAGTGGTAGAGCACTGGAATAATAAGCTGGAGGACCTGAGTTCAAATCCCGAGCAAGCACTAAAAATTTTTATCTTCTGGTGTCTTCTTTCATGAGTTGGAATCGGCCTCCCTGATGGTCCCTAGGTCAACCCAGCCTTTAAATAATTTATTAATGGGTACCTTGGTGCTAATGACCCTAGTAGTCGAAGCAGCAAGGGGAAAATCAGGTGGTCGGAGCATAGTACTGACCACACTATCTCCCTAGTGTGCTGTATGGTCATGAATCAGATACCTCTATAGTATCTGCCCCTCAGGGTCCTTGAGGCCTGTTACGGGACTGATATTTTTTTTTGTGGCTAAATATTGATAAACATTAAACACTATCTCCCTTGCTTGACCTCTCAAAGCCTTCCCTCATCCTAAACGAGACATAATCAGTTATTATTGAGTTCCACAGAGCGTGTTGTTCATTAAAATGGTATAACAGTCCAGGGTCCATTGAGGGAAATATTACCCTAAAAATTTCGCGCATGCCAGATTGGAACTATTCCATCTATCTGAACGGGCTATAATAGAGAACAACTATTTTAAGTATTAATTTCGTTACAAGGACTCATTTTAGAAATTCAGTAGAAGTATGAATAAAGCCCACTTTTACAAGCAGCTCTTTGTTATTAACATGCCCAGTAAAGATTAGATCTTAATCCAAAATCACATCTAAATATTTGGTGTAGATTCATCACATCTGTATAGTTATGAAGAATAGAGCTTTTCATTAATATAAATAGTCATCAATTAGTGTAAATTGTGACATAAATTTCAGAGTAGTTTATCTTGATATTCTATTTAATACATTGACTGCCAACTTTGAGTTATCTTGTACTTTTTGTTATTGCCTTGGACAACAGCTACAAGGTAACTTATAGTAAATCAGTTTTAATATGAAAAGATGACCTAAAGGAAGGGAACAAAACATGTAGTAAGCGATGCAGTAACATAACAACATGTAGTAGCGATGCAGTAACATAACAACATGGCAAAGCATGTCTGGGTATCTGGGTACGAACTTTAATGGGCTTCCCTGAAGAACTTGTGTTACATAACCCAACTTCGAAATGGTTCATTCATGCAACCTTTTTTTTTTTTTTTTTGCAAGAAACAAATTTTATATGCATTTAAGTGATCATTATATACTGCAATTGGACACCTTTATACACAAAGGAACCAAGCGCCATTTTTAACTAAATTAAGTTATTGGTGTTATCTTATAGAAAATTGTAGAATTTATATAGTAATTAAAAATTGGTTAAATATAATGTCATTTAAGCAAGAAAAAAAATACTAATAAAAAGTGAAATGGTGTATCCAGTATGCTGTAATAAACAGAAAGGAACCAAACTGTCTGGTTCCTTTCAATTGGATTCTACTAGTAATGAGGAACTTGAAGAAAACCTTGGAAAGGAGCATGAAGAACACTTGATTTTGGTGGAAGAGGATACAGAAGAATTTGATACAAACCTAAAACGTGCTGAGAAAGAGGGAAAAAAAGAAACATTTTCTTTTTATCTCCAAAAAACGTTCCCTTTACCAAGAATTTCTACAAATATTGTTTATTATAAGCATCAGGTTATGATGTACAACTGTTGAGTTTATTCAGGCGAAACTAATAAAGGTAATTTCTATGTATGGTTTGAAGGGACAAATGGAAGAGGACCCCAGGAAATAGGGTTCTGCTTCAAGAAACACATCATGGAAGACTGCCTAGGTATTGAGGAATTGGTATTGTGGTCTGATTATTGTGGGGGCCAGAACCGCAATATCAAAATAACATTAATGTTCAAGTATGTACAACCCAGCAATCCTACCCTAAAAAAGTATGATACCAGCTCATTCGTGTCTGCCTAATGACTCGGAGTGTGGCGATGTTAAATGCCATCTTAAAACCCAACGAAGAGTTTAAACTGATGACGATTATATCAACATAATGAAATCATCAAGAAAAAGAAATCCTTTTACAGTTAACAAAATGACAACTAATGATTTCCTGACCACAGAAAGTGCATTGTACAACATAGCAAATCACAAAAATAAAACCAATGACAAAAATATAAACTTCAGCAAATCGAAGCGCGAAAAGAAGGAACATTCTGCATTTATGTTAAATTTAGCATAGTAGATCCTACATGGCGGGAAATTAACATTTTCAAGAAGGCTTCAAAAGGCATAAATTCACAATTAAACAGCTCTTTTAAACAGAACCGAACCAAGCACCATTTTTATCAATAACTATAAAAAAACAAACCCCAATTACCATAAGAACACTTTATTTTAATGAGAGAAAATGTATAATTATTAAATTAAATTGGCTTTCTAGACCGGAATCTTGAAAATTACTGCATCAGTCAATGTGTTAATAAAGAATTTATGAATTATGTAATAGTTTTTCTTTTTAATCTATTGGTTATGGTGTCTTTCCTGAAGGAACTGGAGTAAATATGGCCCTAAATTCGAGAAGTAGGAACTGCACCAATTTTCACAGAGTCTGTAAGCCACTTAATAAGCACTTCAAAATCTTCTGCACACATACACGATTCTAAAAACAGTAAATTAAAGAAAACTTTCTTCTTTTTTTCTTTTTTTTTTTTTTTCTAATCTTGCACCTCATAAAGTGTCGTGTTTCTTATTATATGTATTCAAGAATAAAAATATGTAAGAACTATAATAAGTTTAAAAAAGAAATTAATTTTCTAGCTCAGATGTTTGAAGAGGGAATATTGCAGGAGCCAACCATACACCCAAGGCTGTATTATTTTCAAATTATGACATTGTTATCTTTATCTTTATACGTCCTGGGTAAAATTACAATTGTCTTCAAATTATATTAATTGCTTTGATTATACCATACCTTGAAAAGATGACATGAATCTACTCCTTTCAGCTGGAGGTATCCAAATCCCAATCATAGCGTACATAGCTGGCCAGGTAAAACCCTGTAAAAATTTGATAAAATCGTAGATAATAATGCAGAACATTCTCATCATTTTTTGAGGGAAGGCAAGCTATTGTTTGCATTCAACTAAGAAGTCAACCTCATATTGAAGAACTTTTAATTTTAAATGCCTGTTCATAAAAGGGCCTACTTCGCCTATTTAAAAAGAAGACTGATAAGCAAGAAAAATCAGTTTATAAAAGAAATTGAACTTATCATTTAAATTCTGCCACTGGAAAGTTTTAAAGTATACCTATTATCAAACTGTGTTAGGGTGGAAACATAGTGGAGCTGAGATCATAGGTGACAGGGTTTTGACTCCCGATGGTAGCGGCACTTCACATACACCAGTGGCAAGTGTAGCGTGGCTAGCCAAGAGGCTTCATGCTACAGTCTGCAGTATGTCATCGGACAGTGATGACGATTTGTTATACGAGAGTAGTTCAGTGACAATGATTACTGTTTTAGGTGGTATAAGGACTCGTGCAGTGCACTCAGTAAATATTGAGCATAAAGCGCTGGGAGATTACCACCACCGGTTTCAACAGTTAAAGAAATATCCGGATTGCTTTTTTCACTAAGCAGGGTAAGATTACGGTAGTTCTTCTTCTTCTTTCCCTTCCCCCACATGCCTTTCAGTGTGGGGGAGCCTCTAGCCATTGGACGCATCCATCTTGGTCCCTAGCAAGCGCCTTCATGCTTGGTAACGTTTTTCCACGGCCCTGTCCAAGATTACAGTACTTTTGAATGCATATTGAACCAAACCACTCCTCATATAGAGGTGAAATTTACTAATTTTGTAAAATAGTCAATTGGTTCAATTTCACCTCTATATGAGGAGTGGTTTGGTTCATAATCGGTTTGATAATTATCAAACCGATTATGGTGTTCAGGTAACTGCTGATCCCAAACAGGATGGCTTTCACAAAGTAACAATATAAAACTTTCAATGTCTATGGCTCAACTTCACATTTTCTCGGTTCAACCAGCTAGGCTCGCCTGAACTCTCTAGGTAAAGAAATCGGTATGAATTCCCAAGCGGAAAGGCTAGAGGGTCAGCAAGGATACCAGTGCTATTCACCGCTCC
The DNA here is from genome assembly GCA_946811695.1 of Gonocerus acuteangulatus. NCBI lineage: Eukaryota > Metazoa > Arthropoda > Insecta > Hemiptera > Coreidae > Gonocerus > Gonocerus acuteangulatus. The sequence goes on along the minus strand of OX328123.1, from coordinate 141,494,462 downwards.
ACTATGTTTTGGCATGAATAAATGCATGCATTATTTTTAACCCTCTCGGCTACACTCTACCCTCGCCGCTCCTCTATGTTTTCACCCTTATAAATATCAATATCAGGAAGGCCATGTAACCTCCTCTCTTGTAGCAGTCTTGTGTTCTTCATGTAAAGCACATGTAATGCTATATCATGCTTAAGTTTTATGTATTGTTTTTTCAATAAAAAGTGTTCATAGAATGTGGAGTTTTATATTTGATAAAACACAACTTCAACTGAAAGTCTGTCTTTGGCTCTCTCACTATCTAAGAAAATAAGTATTTAAAATTGGATTTTATAAATCTGATATTCCTGTATCCAACGAAGTGCGCTACCTGGGATTAATACTAGACAGCAGACTAACTTGGAACCCACACACCCGATTGAAAAGACAGGAACTGAACAGGAGATACGGACTACTTCGACGACTATTGGGACCTTCATCAAAACTCACAATACAGAACAAACTCACTATATACAAAACCATCATCAGACCTATTTGGACGTACGGACTGGAACTGTGGGGAACAACCAAAAGATCAAATATACAGAGAATACAGGCATTCCAATCCAAAGTCCTACGCAAAATAGTTAATGCCCCTTTTTACGTTTCCAATAAAACCCTTCATCATGACCTCAAAATCCCTTTCATCCATGAACTAGCTAAATCCCGATTCCTAACCTTTCACTCCAAACTATCTGCTCATCCCAATCCCAGAGCTCAATCCCTCTCCTCTCAATCCCACCCCGAAAACCCTCCTAGGAGGCTAAAGAGATCTTGGCCTCGTGATCAACTTCGCACTTAAAGGACAAATAAAAGCGTTTAACTAGGAAGTGTCAATTATGATTGGCTCCTTCCAAATTTCTATTTAAATTATATTTTATCACTTCATTTATTGTTTTTTTTTTCCTATTATTATTCTTATTATTATTTTTTCCCCTTTTATTTATCTTTTTTTTTTTTCTTTTAATAATTTAAGTATGTACTATTTTTTTTTTCTCTTCTGTAACCTCATTATGTGAAATAATAAAAATGTCTTTATTTATCACAATTAACCAATGTACTGTATTATTTGTGCAGATGTTAATAAACGCTTTATTTAAAAAAAAAAAAAATAAATAAATCTGATAGGTCACAAACACCATTTGTTGAGAAAAATTAGGTTTTTGGATTTTTTTTCAGCTACATAATATTTTAGAAATGTTTTAAAAAGAACACCGATATATTGTATAATCTGAGTACAAGAGATTTGTTTAAAAGAAAAAAAAATCCAATTAGTTTCTAATACAGTGAGTTTTCACAAACCCTAGTGTTTCACCTCTATTACACCAGCAAAAGTATTAAGACAAATACTGCTGATAAGCACGCAAAGGTGGGACAAATTTTATCTTGGAGCAGACCCTTCAATTATGACCATCACTATGCTTGATGACTTATAGAAGAATGCCTTAAATTACCTCTAAGCCAATTTAAATAATTATTTGTCTGAAAATGCTAAATTATGTCTTGGTATTTAACTAGGGGGTTCTTAATTTAATTTAAAAAAATGAAATTTGCAATCTATAAAGAAAATTACTTTCATTCTCAATGTGTCAGAATGTACTATTGATCTCTTCTGTATGCCCTAGGGTTAACTATCAGATACTTGTAGTTTCAGACATTTAATTAATTAATCAATTAAATAACTTATTTTTGCTGTTCTTTAGAAAACAATTTGAAAATTGTTCTGAATGTCATCAAATCGTCAATACAAATGCAGAGCATTGAATGGGAAAATCACTTCTTTCCAGAGTGAAAAAACTTTTATTAATTACTTTGCTTGTGGAGAGTCAAATAGTCGGCAGATTCGACCTTTTGACAGTGGTTAATTTCCCTTTCACTGAGTGAACTTAGATTCGAGAGTTTGCCGTCCATCAGTCCAACAGTAATCAGTATAGATTGAAAATGAAAAATGCGTTTTTTCACATTCGATACTTTGCATTTGTATTATAGAAATGATTTATCAGTTAACCACGAAAAGAAGGCACTTCATTTTTTTATGAATTACAATTCATGAAGCAGAAGGAACAAGAATACAAGAAAATAAAAATTTAAATGCCAATTTTTGTCAGCTTGAATAACCATTTTTCAAGAAATTAGACTGGTAAACACACATAAGTACTGTATGGTCAAGTATGAGAAACCTATACAGTCACCCCATACAACATTTTTTAATGGTTTATGTTTCAAAATTATTATTATTTTGTTTTTGCTGTTTGTGAAGGTAATTAGGAATTTGTTTTTAAATATTAATTTTATATTAAAGCTAAATTAAGTGGATTACCTGTTGAGTTTAAGAGAGTACATGAACCAGATTGATGTATTAATCATTAAAACAAGAATAAAACATTTCAAGCAAACTTAGATAAAACTGAGGAATGTTTTAGATATTGGAATAATTTTGTGTTTTCTTAGACAGTTTTATTTTAAATTTATTTTAATAATTATTAAATTTGACTTATTATGAATGATGAGTAGGCTCTCAGAATCAGCAATCCTATAACTATTGTGAAATCAGCAATATAATTGGGTGACTTCCTTGCGTTTGATTCTATGAAATATTGTTTTGATCTCTTAAGAAATATTTTAAATACTTACTAAGCATGCTAAAGAGCATAAGAAATGAGTAAAAAATTAAATATTACGCATTTAAAAGATAAAAATGAAATTACTGATGCAATGCCTTGGATAGAACGTAGAAGAATTAGAAGGCTGTAATGCATAGATGCAAAACGTGGAATGAGTAGAGACGAAACAGCAGTTGCTAGCTGCGAAAAGCCGAACACAGTCTTTGTTCCAAACCTCTGTACAAGAGCTCCACCCACAACTTGACTGATAACATAGCACCAGTAAAATGATCCAAGGATTGTAGATTGGATTGCTGGGTCCCAGTCAAATTCACCTTCTTCCTAAAATACAAATTAATTATTTAGTTACATTCATTTTATTTACTTACATATAAAGTTAATTACTTAAAAACATGTTGAGGGGATAACTAATTTCAATGATTTAGCTGGATGGTTCAAAGTACATATGTATGTATGTATGTATGTATGTATGTATGTGTATATTATATATATATATATATATATATATATATATATATATATATATATTGTAATGATATTTTACATTACATATTTAAAAGTTTTAAAATTAACACAGACAATTCTGAAAATCCAAAAAGCTCATTGATATGTTAAATTCATTGGGATGAACAAATATTATTTGTCATATTTGTCTAGCAGTCTATACAGGTAGCATTGGATACCGGTAGGACGCTCCCGCCATGAAAGTTGAGTTCAGTCTGTGAAAAGGTGGCTCCAGTCTCATATGGCAGTCTGTTGAGTTGTAATGGAAGAAACAGTCACATACATGCCAGTCTGTTAAAAGCAGTTCAATTTACAAGAAGATACAATCTCATAAGATAAGTGCAGTTCAGTTAAAAAGAAGATACAGTCACATATAGTGCAGTTTAAAAGAAACAACGCCATTCCTAATGCAGCTCTAGTTCAGTGCACAGCTAGTCTCAGATGGTCATCAGTTTTCATGAAGCCTAGGCTCAGTCTGTAAATGAAGATACAGTTGTAAAGCAGATCCTGTCCTATGCAGTTAATACAAAGCTGGCTTTATATCAGGTAATGCTTGTTTATTCCTATGCCTGGAAGTAACTTATCTATGAGTTTTTTCTTTTGTTTTGTTTTTATTATTTAAAATTATCTTTGTTTTACTTTACTGGACTCGAACCCGACCCCTGAGAAAAAGAGTTTTTAAAATTAAATATTATAAAATTTTTATTATATTGGCTACCAACGTAGAGGCGTAACGTAAATAACTTATTAAAGATAAATTTTTTTTAATTTTATTAATATTATAACAATATATATAAAAGAAGTTATAGTAACCCCCTCCCCATGCTAAAAGATCCTAATCTTGTAAGCATTAAAAATAAATAAAATAAAATAAAAGAAGAGATACCGTCATTTGGAGTGAGTTCGGACAGGTTGTACGAGTTCGGACAATAGTGCATGGCGCAGGAAATCACGTGACCTTGAGCAAGTTTCTTCATTAGGGTCATAATTGGCTTGACAAATATGATCAATATTACATGGTTCCCATATAGTTAAGCCAAAATCGCCGTAGGAACACTTTGAAGTGAGTAACAAATATTTTAATGTGAGTTGTCATTTCCATGATTTTTGAAATGCTAGAAACAAACGTCTGTGTAGAGGCTGTTTAAGTAATTAAACCCTATCATATTGTAAAGTAGGTATATATGTTATCTAATGATACATAAATATATATATTTATTTTTTTTTTTGTTCAAAAGGTTTTTTTCTCGTTTAAGTAAAAATCTCGCATACCGTGGGGTGAGTTCGGACATACATCAATTATACCTGCGTCCTCTTGGCTTAAAGGAAAACAGTATTTATTCCAAAGAGGCTTTGAAAAATGTGATTGATGATTTCAAAACCAAGAAGAAGACTCTGAGAGGCAGCGGATCCATTTAGGTATTTTGTTGTACAACAAAATACCTAAATCGACTTTAAATGATAAAGTTAGAGGAATGCACACCAAAAGAAGGTGGTGGCTAAACAAAATTGAGTAAAGAAGAAAAAAAAAAAGTAGCAAAGAGAATTTTAACTGCAGCTTACTATGACTTTCCATTAACTCGATTAAGATATTCGCCAAATCGTAAAAACATATTTTGATTGGTCAGGAAAAAAATCGCAGGATTTTAAGGCAAGGTCAAACTGGATTGGTTTGACGGCTTTATGTAAAGGAATCAGCCATTAACGGAACGCCTTACACAAAGCATCAGAAGGTGTAGATCAGAAGTTTATAAGGAAAAAGTTATAGAATATTTTGTAAATCTAAAAAATATTATAGAAAATATTCCTCTTGAGAATATCGTCAATTATGACCGAGCTCACCCCATACGTAGGGTAGGGTGTCCCTTATATGGGCGAAAAAAGTTTTTTTGTTGATATCGAAACGCATACCCTCTAATTCTTTTTAAACTATTTAGACTTACTTATATGCAAAATTTTATTTTTCTACGTCAACAGTAACCCGTGCCGACTTGGCTCTGAAAATTGCTATTTTTAACCCCTTCCATTTTGTAGCTATTTTAAATGAAATATTTCTATTTTATAAAAATGAAAGTTCATAAATACATAATTATTTATTAAAAGAACGTAAAATTACAGATCAGCAAGGACATTTCCTTTTAAAAGTCTTTTTGTTACAGTCTGGATAGAGATTTCTGTGCTCTTGCACGGAGCCTAGAAAATATTATTTTTGCTCTTCCTTTGCAGAGATCAAGCCATGAAAATTTTTTACACCTCTTTCAGCAGCATCGTTAACTGCCCATAAAGAAAGAACCTTCCTTTTTGCCTCTTAAGAGGAACATCTTCTTCCCACGTAGAAATGGTGTTCTGAAGGAAATTCTGATGAATTTTTAATCGAGTAAATTGTTTTGTGCTCTTTAGAGACTCTAAATCACTTAATGATTTTCCTGAGACAATAAATAAGGTAATGTTATTATTAAGTCCGTGAAAACCGTCTAAGAAATAAAACCATATATTCCCATATAGCATACAATTTTTGAGACATCTTTATTCGGTGGAATGTATCAGTTCCCAGAATCTTTCAAACTATATTTTTTTTTAAGTTCACTACAATGTTACTCTTGGTTTGTTCATCAACTTCATCTTCAAAGAGTGATAAAAAAGCAATTTCTTCTGACAAATACCAAAGATGTTGACAAAATTTGCTCAGGTCTGTTTTGGAGATATCTTTGTCAATAGTTTTATATTTCTTAGGCCATTTTAGAAAGCAGAAATCTTGATTTGGTGCCTTCACCGCCAGAATAAATCCAAGCCACGGTTTTACATATACAACCACAACGAATAAACTAACGTCCTGAAGGGCTCGTTTATCGATGGTGTTAATTTTGAACTGGGATTGGAACCAACATATTTTCAAAGCGGGAATAGCTCTAGCCATGTACCTTGCTTGATTCATTGCTCCAGGAGGTCTGATTTCATTTTTTTTCCTCCTTATCTCCTCCTAAGAAAATAATAAATAGTTCAATCAGTTCCCGATAATTCTTCTATTGTTGTATTACTAAAATGTTGGCCCTGTCGAATTTTTGTTCAAAAAGTACATAAGCTCCTTTCAATCGTCCAGTATTAAGAACAGTGATATTACAGCACATTATTTGTACTTGTGTCATCAAGGTTCCATTCATAAAGTGCGTTAACGACAGCATTTGCTTGATCTTGACCAGAAGAGCTCTCCAGTTTGTGTACAGCCAAAAGTTGTTCTTTTTCTCCAAATGAAATAACAATTGACAGGCGTTCTTCTTTACAACTTCTCACGTCGAGTCCAGGTAATAATTTTCCATCCCTGCGAAGGTCACCGTTTCGGGCATATTATTCTGAAAATCTGATTTTATAGATTCCGCTCTATATTTCCTACTCTGTGTGCGAATGCGTTGAATACACGACTTTTTTGTTGGTAAATCATCACAGCTAAGAACTAGTGCTTCTACTACAGCCTGAAGTATATAGGCAGAATCCCCCTGCAACTAACTTATGCGTGATAAAGCCTTTCCTTCCCCTTTTTGTAGTAATTCTAGAACTAATCGTTTGAGATGTCGATGGCATTTTATTTTATTTTTTTTTTTTTTTGTAACTCTCTCCAAGCATGGGGAAGAACCACAAGTTACACATTTAGGTATAGCTCTGGTAGGTATTCTAGCTTTTTCCCAGAATATAATACATTCAACGAGTGTATGTTAAACAATTTGCGAATGTTAAAAAAAGTACTGCCAAAATTTGACAGTTAGATGGTAACTTTGTATCTGTTATTTGATATTTCACGTAACCAACTAATAAAATATTTTTTTTTTTTTGCTTCTTAATTGTACTTAAATCTTCTAAATGTAAAACAATATGTTTTAATCAAGAGAATAACAGAGAACAACTGATAAATACGGTGAGTGCGCGCAGCTATTACCAAACTCAACCTGTATGGCCACGTTTATGGAAGTCGGCACGGGTTATCCTACTCCAAATAAGGTAAAAATTTATTTTCGAGTGTTTTAGGACTGAATGAACAAAATTAGGACCTATGCATTTGAAAATCAAAACTTTGAAAAATAAGGGACACCCTAACGTAGGGGTCAGTTCGGACACATTTTAGCAATAAAAAAAATTGTAAATTTTTGAGATATTCAAAAAACAAAATACACTATTCGTTAGAGGAAGGTTAAGGGTTCATACATTAATTTTTCCAGATTTGTACAAAAATTCTGTCTTTTGTTATTACGAGAAAACCTCGAAAATGTGTCCGAACTCACCACAAATGAAGGTAACCACCATATTTTATTATCATACTTTTCAAAATTATGTCATTAATGAAACAGAGTCAAACAAGATGAAACCACCAGAATTCATTAACAATAAAGAAAAATTAGTTCTGAAGATAGTAGTATGTGCTATAGAAGGTGCTTAGCAGTCTCAATAACAACAATTTTTGTGGTGGAAGTGACAAATTTTGTTTCTCCTGAAAATTATCTTTCACTACCAGCAACCATATCCTTTGAAAACCTGGCTCTTCAAGCTTCTTCAGACGCTAACGACTTAATTAAGATAAGTATGAAATACTCAAGAAAATATTTTAAAAGGCTTAAGAGAAGTAAATATTCTAGTAGTCCTCATTGCCTTGATTCAAAATGTGGAGTTTTTTGTTTAGTCACCTTTAGGGGGGGGGGGACACAACCCCTTTAGAATAATAGTTAATTATACCAATTTTATATGTCTGTCTGTTATCTATTAATAATCATAAATTAAAAACTTGTTTTCTCTCCTCTGTAATCGTGCTATTTCTAGTCATGGCTGAGGGTTGTGTGAAATTTTCACACGAACAGGGGATGAAGAACAGTTTCTTTTCCCCCTTCAACTGCCAGCATAAGTAATTCCTAGTAAATTATATGTGATTCTATAGTCAATTTTTGATGAAATGAAGCATCTACGTCACAGAGTTATTTTTTAATGCTTAACTTTATTTTATTTATTTGTTTTTGAACTTTTTTTACCTGAGCCGAAAGCGTAACATTATTAGAATTGTTGCCCGATGCCTCATAGCAGTAGATAGGACTATCAGTCATGTTTTCAGCCTGGTTAGGAGGAGGCAGCTTCACCATGGCTACGATTGCTAGATTGATGTCTGTCCTCATCATGAAGCTAACCATGAATCCGGTGAAGGAGAGGAAGTACAAGACAATTCTCGCAGCCACCACATCTGCAACAAACACCAATACATATATTATTTTTTTAAATTTAGCAAGAGTCTACTCAGAAGTTTAAATAAAAGGAGCTTATCTCCTCCTATGGTGGTTATATATACATATATATAAATATAAAAACCATACTTTCAGTTTGTGTTCTAAATTTTAATTAAACACACCACATATTAAAACCACATTCAATAACACTTTGAGGTCATTAAGTAAAGAAGGCAATTTATATATATATATATATATATATATATATATATATATATATATATATATATATATATATATATATACTAGCTGTGCCCGCTACTTCGTCCATATGGATAGCGACTTAGGGCAGCATTTTTGGATATCTTTTATCTTTTGGTTTATTTTATAAACACCGTCATATGAGTATTTAAAAAAAAAATCGATATTACAGTAATGCTTCTCTGTACACGATATTAGGACATATTCAGACAGCGATCCATTAGAATTTTATAATATGTATAGATAGGTTACGGCTGGTAGTGGCAAGTTGGTAATTTTGGTCCACAATAAACCCCAATTTTGGTATAATAATTTTGGAAACAATAATTTTTGTTACATTTCAACAAAACTTAGTATTCGTAGTGGTAATGTATAGATAAAAATGTGTTGTAAAATAAACTAAATCAGTTTATTTGGAGGGGGGTTTACTCCCTATCCAAATTACTAATATACTCATATCGGTCGTAATTTCTGCTGTATTGTAACAAAACGCGGTATACGTCGTGGTTATCTCATGAGAAAGAAGTGTTGTAAAAATGAAGTAAATCGGTTTATTGGAAAGGAGGGTTTACTTTAAACTCTGTTTCATTAGAATTAGCCCGCCAGACGTAGGTTCCCAAAGCCGCCGTGAGGAGCGTTATCTCCCACTAGAGGGACTGTATCCTGTTCCTGCATCAGATCAAAAGACGGAAAATGAAGTTTTTGTGTATTTATTAAGTAGCACAGGATCATGTATTAACATAACTCAGGGAGCAAATTATTTACAAAATTAATAATTGAACAGTTCTCATAAGAAATGTAAATGAGCAGAACTATTCACGTTTTTATTTTATTTATATACTAGGTTATTTACAGAACGTTATTCAGTAATGTAGTCTACACTACAAAAATTCTGAGGAAAGTGCTTCGTTATGCAGCTCTTGCATGACGGACTTTTTAATTTTCACTACCAGGGTGTTGTACCTGTGACCACGACTAGTTGTTGTTCCTTTGACCAGGTCAAAGGTACAACACACCTGAGTATTTTTTTTATAATTTAACTTTTATGTTCTTCTGGTACAAATTTAAAAAAAAAAATTAACATCACTATTACATATTTAGTCGCAGAGATCTGTGGTATTAATGTCCAATGTTTAAGATCCAATATTTGAAAAAACAAACTTTAAGTGACAAGTTTAGAGACACGCCAGCTATGTGCATAAACTGCCATCAAGCCCATCCTGCAAACTACCGCGGTTGTAGCGCCTACCAGGAGTTAGTCAAACGGAGAAGATCTAGGAGTGGACAACGTGGCCCTGCAAGAACCACTTCACAAACAGGCCCTGCAGCACCCAGTCAGGATACTACAACCTTCCCACCCCTACCGAAGCCTCCAGTGGACTATCAGCCTGAGCCCTCCAGTCAACCACATCCAGGAAGAACAACCTACGCCTCTGCGTTCCGGTCGAATCTTCCCAAACCACCTACAACCACCTCTGCTCCTACTCCTGGCCCCCATCGTCCACCTCCCCCGAGGGTTACCATCCCCCAACCCAAATCCTCCCCTGATTTCTCCTCAATCACAACCGCCCTTGTAAACTTAAATCAAATAATTCAAAACCTTCAAGCCCTCATATCCCCCCTCACTGACCTCCTCCACAAAGTGACCAGCATCCTGTCCGTCCTTCATCCATGACCGCGCTCTCCTTTAAATCCCTTTCAATCCTCCTTTGGAACGCCAATGGACTTCCAGCCCACAAAGACGAACTGACTCACTTACTTCAAGACAAAAACATTGACATAGCCCTGATTACAGAAACTCACTTGACTAACCGACTACGCTTTTATATTACTGGATATAGGACATACAGAACGGACCACCCAGACGGTACTGCTCACGGGGGTACTGCCATCCTAATCAAATCCTCCATTTCCCACTATCCCGATCCTTCACCTATTGCCCTGGAATGTCTGCAGAGTACCACAGTTACCCTCCAATCCCCTACATATGTCCCGATTACCATTTCTTCTGCTTATTGCCCACCCAACAAAGCAGTCTCTTCTTCCGTCCTCAATTCCTTTTTCTCCTCTTTAGGTCCCAGATTTATTGCAGGAGGGGATTACAATGCTAAACATCCCGAATTTGGAGGCCGAACCTCCAACTCTCGAGGTAACCTTTTTCCATCCATTCCCACAATCTGAAAATCATTCCTCCTCCCAATCCATCCTACTGGCCTACTTCCAGATCCAAAGCTCCAGACATAGTAGATTATTTTGAGCCCTATTACGCTGGAACAGCAACATTGCAACCCCAACTTCTAACATACTCAGTAATTTGTTGCTAATTTGTTGCTAATTTGTTACACTATTTTCAAATTTGTTGCTCCGGCCGTTTCCGAGAAAACGTGGCTGTGCTACCGTAATATTACGCCAGCACAGCCACCCCCGTAACTTTTGATCTAATTGTCTGACGAAATTCAGATTGGTACCTGAATTTGTTGCTAATTTGTTGTTCTAGAATGACACCAACCACGAATTTGTCGCTCCAGCCGTTTCCGAGAAAACGTGGCTGTGCTACCGTAATATTACGCCAGCACAGCCACCCCCGTAACTTTTGATCTAATTGTCTGACGAAATTCAGATTGGTACCTGAATTTGTTGCTAATTTGTTGCTCTAGAATGACACCAATCACGAATTTGTCGCTCCAGCCGTTTCCGAGAAAACGTGGCTGTGCTAGCGTAATATTACGCCAGCACAGCCACCCCCGTAACTTTTGATCTAATTGTCTGACGAAATTCAGATTGGTACCTGAATTTGTTGCTAATTTGTTGCTCTAGAATGACACCAATCACGAATTTGTCGCTCCAGCCGTTTCCGAGAAAACGTGGCTGTGCTAGCGTAATATTACGCCAGCACAGCCACCCCCGTAACTTTTGATCTAATTGTCTGACGAAATTCAGATTGGTACCTGAATTTGTTGCTAATTTGTTGCTCTAGAATGACACCAATCACGAATTTGTCGCTCCAGCCGTTTCCGAGAAAACGTGGCTGTGCTAGCGTAATATTACGCCAGCACAGCCACCCCCGTAACTTTTGATCTAATTGTCTGACGAAATTCAGATTGGTACCTGAATTTGTTGCTAATTTGTTGCTCTAGAATGACACCAATCACGAATTTGTCGCTCCAGCCGTTTCCGAGAAAACGTGGCTGTGCTAGCGTAATATTACGCCAGCACAGCCACCCCCGTAACTTTTGATCTAATTGTCTGACGAAATTCAGATTGGTACCTGAATTTTTTGCTAATTTGTTGCTCTAGAATGACACCAATCACGAATTTGTCGCTCCAGCCGTTTCCGAGAAAACGTGGCTGTGCTACCGTAATATTACGCCAGCACAGCCACCCTCGTAACTTTTGATCTAATTGTCTGACGAAATTCAGATTGGTACCTGAATTTGTTGCTAATTTGTTGCTCTAGAATGACACCAATCACGAATTTGTCGCTCCAGCCGTTTCCGAGAAAACGTGACTGTGCTACCGTAATATTACGCCAGCACAGCCACCCCCGTAACTTTTGATCTAATTGTCCGACGAAATTTTGACTGGTGCCATAATTTGTTGCTCTGGATTGAGAACAATCGCGAATTTTTTGCTCCAGTCGTTTCCAAAAATCGTTGCTACAATAGCCTCAAGATACTACATAAGTTTAGTTTTTTTTTTGTTTTTTTTAAATATTCTTCACCTACGTAGAACTGATGAAATATTGATATCTTACAAATGAAGGTCTCTAGGTATTTGCCTTTACGTTTGCGGATTAAACTATATAGCACGACGGATTAACCATTTAAAATTCAAACTAACGCAAAACTGATGTTTCTACCATTTTTTACGTTTTAGGTATTTTTCTGATATTATTTTACGACCTGTGTATTATTATGATGTGTCTTTTAGCACTTTTATAAGGAACGTTTTAATTAAGATTCTTCTCGTGAAAGACGTTTTTAAAAAGTTCTTCAAATCTGCATCGATCCTTTCTACCAGATAATAAAAATAAACCCGGTCCGATTAATTTTTTTTTTATCACACATCTGTCTCTTTATGCAGGGTGTCCCGCATTGAGATGTCATAACTTTAGGGGTTTATTCTGCACCCCATTTGTAGTTCTGAGGAGCAGAAATGAACGTTCTATCTGAACATTTTGTCTATCTTAAAAAAAAAACAAAAAAAAAAAACACGGATTTCTGGTTATCTTATCGTAAATAAAAACCACATTTTTAGGATTTAAATTATATTTCCCTAATAAGAAACGCCCGTTAGTGAAATATTGACTTGTAAATTAGAAGCTATACTAAGAGCCATATAGATGTGAACTATTGATTTTAGTGTTTTCTTCAATTATTCAATATTTTCTTGATCAGCTATTAGCCTTATTTAATAAGCTTAAATGTGCTATCTCGTTATTTCAGAAAAAAAGTTATTTGAATCTAATTTTTACTGATTCGTAAGTCAAAACCAGTAAATGTGCTTTAGCGTGAAGGAGCCATTCTAAGCACATTCTCTAATTTTACACGATAATTGTGGTGTCTCATCCTTCCCACACTACGTTCACACTCTTTTTGCTCTGATTAAGGGTGGAGAAATATTATAGAAGAACATATTGAAAATAATTACAATAATTGTTCTAAACATAATTGAACTCATCAATAGGATCCATAAGCAGCGCCAGCTCATGAAGACCCAGAGACAAGACGTCCTCCGTATAGCCCTGGATTCTGATAGTCGTCGAGCTTATATTTGTAGGCAACAGAAAGGAGGACATTTTGAAAATCCTAATTTACATGGCAATATTTCAAGAACGGGTGTTTCTAATCGGAAATTTAATGTAGATTTTAGAATCATATTTAGATTTGTCCAAAAAAAAAAAAAAAACAAAAAAAAAACAATCGACGTCGGTCGATATATATATATATATATATATATATATATATATATATATATATATATATATATTGTTAATATACAAATGCAAGTGGTATGCTATTTATTGCATGAGACTTGCAGACAAAAATAAACTCCCTTCTTGCAGGGTTACTGTAAGGAGGAAACAAATATATATATATATATATATATATATATATATATATATATAAGCTTGGACAACTGTCTGACGAAGCTGAATGGGATTTATGCGAAATAGCACCCAATCGATCGTTAATTCTCCCCAGCGAAGAACTCTAAAAAATAATATATATATATATATATATATATATATATATATATATATATATATATATATATATATATTTTCCACTTGTTCTTTTTTCTTTATTTGGCAGAGGGTCGATGAAGCAGAACACCATTTGTTTTTGTTCAACTATTTTATTTCAACTATTTTATTTAATCTATTTTGCCCGACATGTTTCGTGCCTTAATTCGCACCTCTTCAGGGGCTTTCCTTATCGGGAAGTCCTCTCGTCATGTGTACTGGCTTGAGTCAGGCGTAGTATTACGGTCGTATTCAGAAGAATTAATATATATATATATATATATATATATATATATATATATACCATATATACACAGGTCTGTTATACATGAGGTAATGTAAATACCTAATATGAAGATAGGTAGTTGAAGTATGCAAATCCCTGAATGTATGAATTCCCTTACCAGCTTTGAAACTAAACCTCCGGGTATCATTTACTTTTCTGTCCGACCAACTCGGACGGAGCCTACTGTAGCTTTGTTTGTAAAAAAATAAGCAATCTTTAAGAAAACAGAAAAAGTATAATATCTCCCTTACTGAGAATCCAACCATACTTTATATAAACGTCCCTGTTCCTTTTGAAGTTTACTATCCATTCTCAAAATTTGATTACACATTTACGGGACATCCCTTAATATTTTTCTCGAATACGTAACTCAAAATGTAACCGAAATTTAAACATCTTAGGTTTAGGTGAATTTCAAAGTTGTAGAAAATATTTAAATTAAATCCCATGATTCTAAGTACCCGCCAAAGAAATGAGTTACAGAAACATTTGTTCCACTTTTCTCAAAAACGGTTACAGATATTGTCTTAAAAATGGTTTCATTCGTTTTCTATTTTAAGAAACCTACTAAACGAGTAGGTATCTGCAAGAAAATGAGCTCAAAAATGTAAGCATTGCGATTTTTTTCGCGCGAATTTCGCTTGAAAAAAGCTTCCCCTTCACTAAATTTCCCGTATCAATAATAATAATAATAACCGAGGAATCATTGGGTTAATCTCCAGACCACTTTCCTTGAATATTCTGATAGCGGCATTTATTACTCCAACTCCAGAATCCACATCTGGAGAAGTAACGACTTGATCATCCGCAAAATCAGTAAACAAATTTTAACAATTCTTACATTATTTATGCAGCACTTATTCATATTTTAATTAAATAAATATAAAGGCTGTGATTTTTATTTATTTATAAGTCATTCATAGATTATTACTAGGGACCGGAGTTTTAGGATAAAATAAGCACCCAATTAGGTTTTTGCAACAGGCATAAGAGGTCTTTTTAGGTTTTTATTTAAAATTGCATTTTAGGTTTTTTAGGTGATAAAAATGTTTTCAATAGGTAGGTTCAAAAAATAGGCCTTTGTAGGTTTTTATTTAAAAATCCATTTTAGGTTTTTTTAGGTGATAAAATTATTTCAATAGGTACGAAGAATAAGTTTAACCTATTATATTATTATCATTTATAATTTGGTTAATTTATAATTCATCAATAAATATGTATATATAGTGACATAAAAAAAACAATAAATAACATTCGAAACGAAAAAAAAAGATGAGCAAATAAAAATGATGAAACATGAGTTATTATTTAAAAAAAAAAGAATAAGTAGGCCAAATATTCAACAAAATATTTATTTAAAAAAACAAAGTGAATAAAATTTATTTAAATTAAATACATTTTATAAATAAAACGATGTTTAAAATAAGAAAGAAAAATAAATTAAATTATACAATAAAACATACATTAATAAAAAACATAAGTAAGAACATAATATAACAGAGAAATGTATGTAATTGTTTCTATTCTAATAACGTTGACAATGTTAGTTAACGTATTGAGTCTGCGAGAGGTGTTGTTACCAGGTATGTAAACAAAGCATCACGTGGACAAGCTAAGAGAGTTAAGAATGAGGGAGGAAGCGGTGAATTTCCTGTAGCTACTAGGTACTGTCAGATTCCTGTAAAGGCTGATTCTTATAATCTCCCGTTCTCCGGGATGTCACTGTTTAGATGTTTGTTTCTTAAAATATAAAAATAAATGTTTGTATTCCAATCTTTACAGATAACACTAGGGGTAAGAACGGAACCGCGCTAAGATGACGCAGTTCCTGCGAGTCGGACTTTTTTTAGTTTCCTTGTCAATGTTTTCATAGCAGTCATAAGGGGAAAAAAGATTTGTACTAAAAGTTA
This sequence comes from Gonocerus acuteangulatus, assembly GCA_946811695.1. Taxonomy (NCBI): domain Eukaryota; kingdom Metazoa; phylum Arthropoda; class Insecta; order Hemiptera; family Coreidae; genus Gonocerus; species Gonocerus acuteangulatus. Next base: position 141,478,404 of record OX328123.1, on the reverse strand, counting down.
TTAAAAAATAGAAAACAATTTTTTTAAGCGCTTAAAAACTTTAACTTTCAGAAATGTCATATAATTTTTCACATTATTATAAAAAGGTAATGGTTAATTTATTAGAAAAATCAGTCGCTCGTTTGGTAATATTACAAAAAGTTTTATTTCGCCTAACCGGATCCGAACATCTAGAGCCTTCAGTTGTAAGATTTTCAATTTGTTCATCACTTATGAACACTTACGTAGATGAGGGATTTTATTTTTTTTAAAGCTACTTTAACATGGATTGCACTTTTCATAAGGCATTTATTTTTGTCTGTTACATTGTTATGTTGTTATGAAGCACATTCATAAATTCAACAATGTTATCAGCACAATTTGTTCGCATTCTGATTGCTTTTCAGCTCTATATACACAAAGCTACATTAAAACATTTAAGGTATAACTGCTATTTGTGTAAAAAAGGTACGTGGTAGAAAAAAAAACAAAAAATGATTACAGTTTTGGAATAAGCACACCAAATTTAGTACGTTAGACCTATTTTGAAATAATAGTGATTGGTGTCATTCTAGAGCAACAAATTAGCAACAAATTCAGGTACCAATCTGAATTTCGTCAGACAATTAGATCAAAAGTTACGAGGGTGGCTGTGCTGGCGTAATATTACGGTAGCACAGCCACGTTTTCTCGGAAACGGCTGGAGCGACAAATTCGTGATTGGTGTCATTCTAGAGCAACAAATTAGCAACAAATTCAGGTACCAATCTGAATTTCGTCAGACAATTAGATCAAAAGTTACGGGGGTGGCTGTGCTGGCGTAATATTACGCTAGCACAGCCACGTTTTCTCGGAAACGGCTGGAGCGACAAATTCGTGATTGGTGTCATTCTAGAGCAACAAATTAGCAACAAATTCAGGTACCAATCTGAATTTCGTCAGACAATTAGATCAAAAGTTACGGGGGTGGCTGTGCTGGCGTAATATTACGCTAGCACAGCCACGTTTTCTCGGAAACGGCTGGAGCGACAAATTCGTGATTGGTGTCATTCTAGAGCAACAAATTAGCAACAAATTCAGGTACCAATCTGAATTTCGTCAGACAATTAGATCAAAAGTTACGGGGGTGGCTGTGCTGGCGTAATATTACGCTAGCACAGCCACGTTTTCTCGGAAACGGCTGGAGCGACAAATTCGTGATTGGTGTCATTCTAGAGCAACAAATTAGCAACAAATTCAGGTACCAATCTGAATTTCGTCAGACAATTAGATCAAAAGTTACGGGGGTGGCTGTGCTGGCGTAATATTACGCTAGCACAGCCACGTTTTCTCGGAAACGGCTGGAGCGACAAATTCGTGATTGGTGTCATTCTAGAGCAACAAATTAGCAACAAATTCAGGTACCAATCTGAATTTCGTCAGACAATTAGATCAAAAGTTACGGGGGTGGCTGTGCTGGCGTAATATTACGCTAGCACAGCCACGTTTTCTCGGAAACGGCTGGAGCGACAAATTCGTGATTGGTGTCATTCTAGAGCAACAAATTAGCAACAAATTCAGGTACCAATCTGAATTTCGTCAGACAATTAGATCAAAAGTTACGGGGGTGGCTGTGCTGGCGTAATATTACGCTAGCACAGCCACGTTTTCTCGGAAACGGCTGGAGCGACAAATTCGTGATTGGTGTCATTCTAGAGCAACAAATTAGCAACAAATTCAGGTACCAATCTGAATTTTGTCAGACAATTAGATCAAAAGTTACGGGGGTGGCTGTGCTGGCGTAATATTACGGTAGCACAGCCACGTTTTCTCGGAAACGGCCGGAGCGACAAATTTGAAAATAGTGTAACAAATTAGCAACAAATTACTGAGTATGTTAGAAGTTGAGGTTGCAATGTTGCTGTTCCAGCGTAATAGGGCTATTATTTTGTAACACATGGCGTCAGACATGTTCCTTTCCATATTTCCAACCTATTTGATTTATCCTCTGATCACAGTCCTATATTGCTTTCCTTTAACATTGATCCTAATCTTTTCACTCGTCCTCGCCGTCCATCCCTCATCAACGGCCCAGTTGATTGGCACTCATTTCAATCCTCCCTAAATTCCTCTCTAAACCTATATATCCCTCTTAAGACTAAAGATGATATTGACT